>BQNB010004937.1:0-104834 GCA_026074375.1 Tanacetum coccineum | reverse complement strand
TTTTTTTAAACTAGAAAATTTCAAAACAAGAACTTGTACATTGTTGATTCATGCCAAAAACACGTTAAAATAATCATGTATTGATTATCGAAACATACATGACTCAATATATACTTTTCGACATCATTGGTCAAGTATTACAAAAATAAAGGGGCGTTTGCATCATTTCCTAGGATCGTGGTCTAGAGTCGAAATGACCATCACTCTATTTTATCACGTGTATAAACACATAATAAACGTGTATTAGTCATCAAGATATATAATTCATATATATTTTGATAATTTTAATAAAACTTCTTAAATAAGGGGGCGTTTGGTTTATCGTCTTAAATTATAGTCTTGAGTCAAAACAAACATTATTTCATTCTTGTTAAGTTACATGTAATGAACTCATAATAGTCGTCGAAATATACAACTTGATGTATATCATTCGACGCTCTTGGTCAAGTCTTTCATTAATAAAGTGGCGTTTGGATTATTTCTTAGAATTTTAGTCTAAAATCAAAATAATCTCTACTCTACTTATTAAACATAGAAACACTTGACAAGCTTACATTAGGTGTCAAAATATATATTTCAATATATATTTTTCAACATTCTAAGTTGAGTCAAATCAAATTAGGGACGGTCGGATTACTTCTTGGGTCTTAAATTTATTTTTAGTTTTATTTGTTATTATTTTTTGTTTTAATTTTCTTTTTGTCGAAGTAATCTTTGTTCCACATGTGTTGATTTAAACTTACTTTTCTATTATGTATATTTCCTTTGTCTAGTAAATTTTCTTTTATTGTTGTCTTGTTTAGGTGATAAACATGCCTCGAGCAATTATTGGTGATACCTCCTTTACTAAATCATATATCCCTAAAGTATCCGAAATACCCGATTTTTCTCCTGTCATTGCTCAATTCTATAAACCCATCGAAAACCGTTGCATTCACGAGGGTCGAGTCGTCGATCAACTTTATTATCAATCTAACGGCATTGAGCGATTATTCACCAACATTCGCTTCAATTGTCTTTTCGAAATCAATGAGTCAATTGTTCCTCGGTTCATTCTAGACTTTTATGGTCAAGTCAAAGTCCAAACCAATGAGTACGATTATCTTCTAATCTCGTTCATGATTCAGCATGAATTTATCACTCTCTCTCGCACAATTCGGTCAAATTCTTAAAATCCTATACAATGGTCAAGCCGTCTTCACAAATGAATAGGATCTTGCATCTCTTGCATTCTTCTAAGAGACCGAGGGACCATATCAAACCAATCTTCCTACTCCTGATGAAATTCGTCGATTTCTTCAGTTAGAATGGGTCAAGTCAAACCGTACCATCAAAAGCAAAAATGTCATTCTCACACCTAATCAAATTCTTACCAAAGAATTAAGACAAGACATGAAGCGTTAGGAAGAACTCATTCATGAGAATGTGTTCGGACTAGGAGGTCACCGGGACCATCTTCCGGCTTGTCTCGCTCACATGTTGTATTGTATTATTGCCGAAGAACAATATAATCTTGCTTATTTCTTTGTCAAGCGAATTAAAAGTGCTAGGGCTACTCCAACTGCCAATCTTCCTTATGGTATGTTCTTGACTCATCTTTTTCGACAAGTCATGAAACATTATCCTCATCTTGACAATGACATTTACAATGTCGTCGATAGGGTTATGCGTCCATTCGCCTTAAAACAAACTCAAAAACCCCGAAGTGATCGTGGAATGCCTAAAGCCCGTCACTCCGTCTCATCATCATCCGCCCATCATTATGGATCTTCATCTCAACATGGAGATGACGATGAGGCTGATGGTATTTCTCGAGCTAGTTGTCACACCCCGCCAAGGCGGAAACGCGAGGCGTAACTAGAAAGGATATCATCACAACACAATGGCGTCTATACAGAGAATTCTATATGAAATAAATAAGTAAAGCATAGACACAAAGTGTCATAACAATACCCATAAAACTAACCAAAATCCAAAAGGCGTCTTTATTGATGAAACGAAAGTTCTCGCCAATAGAAAGACATGCAACAATTATCCATAATCCAAACAATGCAAAATTCAAGACAATAAAGCAATAAACTCCATGACATCCTACGGTCTCTTTCTAGCCACTTCTCTCTATCTTATTCCCATGATGCTCACCTGAAAATGATGCTTAAACGTCAACATAATGTTGGTGAGAGTCATAGGTTTAAGACACGCCAATAACTCGCTTTAAAAATCACTGTGATAAGTAAAACATAGCATAGCAGGACATACAACAATCTATCATACAAGCTAACATGCAATCACATCAATCCACATTGAGACGTTCACGCTCAATGGTCACAAACATAGAAACAAAACGTACAACAATGAGATGATCACGCTCACTATCAACAATCCACAGCAATGAGACGGTCACGCTCACTACTAACAATCCACAGCAATGAGACGGTCACGCTCACTACTAACAATCCACCAATGCCTTGAGACGGTCACGCTCAAGCACAACAATCCATATCACATTAGCAAGTAGCACATAACATACAATAGTCTCGTATAGCCCATGCCTCATTTAAAACACATTATCACAGTAACTAAAACATTTAATACTCATAGCATCATTTTCACCCCAAGAAAACATAAGAAAAAGGGGCTATGAAACTCACCTGATTGCTTTGCAGCTTCCACAAACACTAGCACAAATCTAAACAACAAAACAAACACGTGTTACACGCGACCAAGCCAATTGCCTATGCCCATGTAACAATCATATGATGGATGTCTAAGGTGTTTAGTTACCCTCATGGGTCACCCCGACACCATGCCCGACATTAACCAATTCGTTTACACATTATTTCAAAGACTTACAATTTACCCGAAAATGCAGAATTTTGACCTCACTTTACCATTTTCTAAATCATACCTACTGAGCTTCATAAATTCTACCAAAAATCACAGGTTAAATACCATGAGTCTACTAACTCCATGATTTTTCCACTAATTTATTTCCCTTCTTAAGTGCCTCAAATAAAATCAAACTTTTAACTACTCAGTTTCGGATCTGATCGCACACTAAAAAGTTTGGACCTAAAAACCATACTTAGACTCCAATTCAGAAGCTCTCCTTTGGGGGATTTCTAATAGACACATAGAACTAAACTCCTGTAGAAGGGCTAAGCTAAATTCGAATTTTAAGTGGGGGTTTTACACCTCGTAATCTGACCTAAATCTGACCCGTATTTACTGCTTTGACAACTTTTCTTGTAACCAACGTTTGAATGACTTCCCGACCTTAAAAACTTTCGAGGCCGGATGTTCTGGAAACTAGACTCTCTGAGCTACATCATAGGCACCGGAAACTTGACAAAAGCTATTACCATCATTGAGATAACAGCCGAACAACACAGCCCTAAATTCTGCCCTAATCTAAATCAAATTCTAACGCGAATTAAACCCTAACGAATACACCCATATGATCCTAATTAAACCCTAATCATTAAAACATGTTTATAATATCATTAATTACAGATTTTATAAAACCATAATTATCCATCATAATCATTATTACATGATTAGAGATTAATGATTAACAAAAGATTAATTAATACTTACCTTAAAACTTGTTTTCTTCATAAAAGCAAAACCTTAATTTTTTTCTCCTTCTCTTCTCTTTTGGTCGACCGATTCTCACAATGGGGAGGGTTTGGGATTTTATTTTTTTGTATTTATAGGCTTTACATTGAGGTTTAAGATAATCCCAAGATACTTTCCTAACTAGATTAGGACTCAAATCCCTTTTTTTTCTAAAATTCGTTTTTTTACTATTCATGTATAAAAAAATTTATTTATTTATTAATTACTTATTTATTTTCTTTACCTTAAGTTTTTATAAAAACCTATGTTAGCCTTAATTATATTAAGTCAAACAAGAATGTTATCGGTCTCATTAAGTCAAATAGGTCTTGTTATGTAATAGGCTAGTCGGGTATCATTGGGCTTGGTTTGTAATCTAATGTTGTCCATGTTAAGGGTGAAAGCCCAAGTTTAGCCAAGCCCGACCCGTTAAGAAAGCCTATGAGCCAACTAGAAGGCTAGGGTATACCCATTTTAATCCATCACCTAGACATCCACATATTAACCAAAACAATTCTCTCAAAATACCAAGCCAATTTCATTTATCACTATAAGTGATTTTAAAATGAAAAATTTCTTCATCAAATAACTCATTTCTCTTAACTTAACCTCTAAAACCTAAACTTATCTTAAATTACTAACACAAAAATACGTATACGTATAATTACTTACACAATTAACGCGAAACCGCTTCAATCACCGAAATCATTTCCTTGTCACCAAAAGTGAACGAAATGAACTTCACAAAATTCAACACAAATCCAATCCCAATGAGACGATCACGCTCAATGGATTGATTATCCAATCTCACATATCCCACACAAACACATATAAACACGTATAAACACATAACCATACATTGCAACAGATACATTTAGGTCAACACTATGGTTTGACCAACCTGCTCAAGTCATGGTTGTCACATATTTAATTAATATGATTATGGAGTAGTTTTATATTACTTGTTTGGAATCATGTGAATTATTGATATAGATTGTTTGGACTTTTAGTATGTTTAAATATTGATTTACTTAGGAGTTTGCTTTGATCAATACTTGTCTAATTATCTTGTTGATGAATCATGATTTGATCTATAGGTCGAAAGGATTTCATCTTATGATTTGTTTCAATATATTAGTACACGAATATGTTGATATTTCATACTTGACACATATGAATAAACAGCTTAAAGGTTAGTAATGATGATTCAGAGTATGGTCGAAAGGACTCTTATGAACAAATGAGTTAAATCTTATTTCTCACAAAAGGTGCGTAACTACTTGGTTTTATACTAACGTTCATAGGTCAAAAGGGTGCGTTGTTATAAACCATTTGTATGCAATTCCATGACATGACCATTTGATTGGAATTGTGTTCCTTAGATTTTGTGTACCTTGCTATTTGTTTAACCAACATCCCGAACAATCTATTGATATATTCACTAGTTCCAAACAAGTTGTTCTAATTATTTGATTGCTTTCTTGTTAAATTTGCATCATTATCATTTCCGTATTAGTTGTTGCTTATATGGTATTTTAGGAATGACAAACCATTTTTACACCTCGTGCTTATTGATCTTAGATTCTACACAATTAAAAAAACCCAAAATTCCTAGTGAATGACATCGGCTTACCATCAAAGCTAGATACAAACTGAAAGTGGTCATATTTGGCCCGTGTGTTCTTAGCTTATTTGGTAATTCGTGTTATAAATTTAAAACTAGTAGTCGCGAGACACATCAAGTTTTTGGCGTCGTTGTCGGGGATTTGCGTTGTGTTTTCTTGTTTAGAATCTTTTTATTTCGTCTTATATCATTTGTGCTTGTTTTTGCTTACGGAAAAATCACCTAAAACCACTCAGAAGTGCTCTGCCGCCCCGACGCACCTTTCTGCCGCCCGGCTCTCCCCTCGTCGACCACTCTGCCGCCCGGCAGGACTGCTCTGCCAGCCGGCAAAGAGAGTTCTGATAAAAAAATTCCATTTTTTTTGCATTTTACCTCGTATCCTAGTTCTTGCCTTGTTTAATCTTGTTCCTAGTTGTGTTTAGACTTGATTAAACTCTTGTTTGTCAAGAATGAAACAACTAACACCTTTTCATTTGGTCCCCGAAATTATCAAAAATCCAAACCAACCCGTTTCAACCCTTTGTGCCAATTTCGTATTTCTAACCGCCTTTGTTAGCCTTAATTATATTAAGTCAAACAAGAATGTTATCGGTCTCATTAAGTCAAATAGGTCTTGTTATGATAGCTTTTAGTCGGGATTCCATGGGCTTGGTTTGTAATCTAATGTTGGTCCTTGTTAAGGGTGAAAGCCAAGTTTAGCCAAGCCGGCCCGTTAAGAAAAGCCAGGAGCAACTAGAAGGCTAGGGTATAAATATCCCTTCACCACACTTGGTGAAGGGTGTTGGTTACATTTTCATTTCACTTGTAATCCTCCAAACTCTCTCTAAGCTAATCTTCCTTTCTTGTTTCTCTCTCTACTTTCTCTCTCTAAGATTTCTTATTTTCTAGCATATTGGTATAGATTATTGTTGTGTAATGGATTAAACTAGTGGGATAACATGTGGTATCACTCGCCAAGGGGTGTGTAGTGTTTGTTTTGTGTGAAATTCGTGGGTTAGTTGGTTATATTTTTTTTGGTTCGAAAAAAGCAAGAAAAAAAATCAACTTTGATCTTTGTTTCGTGGTTAAAAGTGTTAAAGACTTGTACTTTTGGGCTTAGATCACTTCCTTGCATCATTACTAAGTGGTTTTAACATCATTTCGTAGCTTACAAGAAAGTTTGAAGATTTTTTCTTGGCTGCGTTTTGCCTATCTGAAGGGGTGTTCGTCGTTGCGTTTTGATCAGAGTCATTGCGTTTTGATTAGCTTCGTTGCGTTTTGACTAGTATCATTGCGTTTTGATAAGATTCGCTGCGTTTTGATCTCAAGTCATTGCGTTTTGATCTCAAGTCATTGCGTTTTGATTCAAGTCGCTGCGTTTTGATCTCAAGTCATTGCGTTTTGATTCTCAAGTCACTGCGATTTGATATTTTCTTGTGTTGCGTTTTGTCTCCACAGGTTGCGTTTTGAAGACCATCATTGCGTTTTGACTAGACGTTACTCTGCCCAATTTTTTTAGTCATTGCGTTTTGTTTTGACCAACAATCGTTGCGTTTTGACCAAGAATCGTTGCGTTTTGACCAAGAATCGTTGCGTTTTGACCAAGAATCGTTGCGTTTTGACCAAGAAGTGTTGCGTTTTGATCATATTCGTTGCGTTTTGCTCATACTCACTGCGTTTTGGTCAAAAGTCACTGCGTTTTGCTCTTGAGTTTTATCTACAAGTTGAGATTTGCTCCTGCGTTTTGTCCATTGAAAACCTATGTTTTGAAACCCTAATTTGACCGAATTTGGTGGTATTTGACCGATCCGCGCATCAGGTCGATCCGCGTTTTGCTCTTGAGTTTTATCTACAGGTCGATCCGCGCATCAGGTGGTATTTGACCGAATTTGGGAATCTATTAATCACCGTTTAATCAAAACATAACATCAAGACAAACAAACTTCAAGGACTAATTACAAGGACTTTGGACTTTAATTCGGACTAAAAGGACAATTACTCAACACAACAAACACAACCAATCAAACCAACAATCAACTTAATCATACTTGAAATGTCAATTAATTATTCATTCACGGTTTCTTCTTGATTTTGTAAAATCCCGCGAAAGATACGATTCTTTTCTCGGTTTTAATCAAAGATTTGTAAAATCCCGTGAACGTTAATTCATTTAAAACCACAATCAATCACTTCATAACACTTAAGATCCGATATCCATTTACAACAACTTCATCAGAATGTCAAATTCAAATACCAATTTGCAAACTCAATCATCAAATGCTCTTCATAATGCTATCATGGAAGCGGGTAGCAAAGATCGTCCACCAATGTTAGCACCGGGTAATTATGTTCAGTGGAAATCCAGAATCAAGAGATACATTGACACCAAACCTAACAGTGAACTCATCCACTATTGTCTCCAAAATCCACCATACACATATCAATGGGCTGAGAAAACAGTTCTAGTTGCTGAAGGTAGTTCTGAAACAACTATAGAGAGGTATATGGAGAACTATAAGAATGTTTCACAAGACATACGAGATCAACTGAATGCTGAAGCTGAAGCCGTTCAGATCATTCTCACAGGGATAGATAACGATATCTACTCCACAGTTGATGCTTGTCCGAATGCATGTGAAATGTGGAAAGCCATTGAAAGGTTGAAACAAGGTGAATCAATCAATGTTCAAGATCTTGAAACCAATTTATATTGGGAGTTTGGAAAATTCACATCACGGGATGGTGAATCACTTGAATCGTATTACTCACGGTTTTACAAGATGATGAATGAGCTTGTCCAACGAAATCAAACACAACCCTTTATAAAAGAAAAAAAACGGAAATGTTGGTTGTTACTATTCACCGTCTTCAAGGTTTTACCCCAAGCTCAAATCAAGGGGCAAAGTTAAATTGACATCATGGATAGGTAATTCAAGGGATAAGGTACTAGTTGGTAGGATATAAAACTCAACACCAAGCCCTCTCATTGTGAAACCCGCTAAGGAATGCACTTGATGCTAAGTAACACTCAAGGATAGGACTTTTACACTTGAAGTACACTCAGAAGAAGCACAACATGTCACAATCACGGATTGCCACGCTGGCAATCAGTGTGAGCTAAGATATGATCTAACGGCCAAGATTAATCTTCCAGTGATTGAAAGAATGAATGGCAGTGATTGATTGGAGCGTGTAACAAACCTGT
Organism: Tanacetum coccineum; assembly: GCA_026074375.1. Lineage (NCBI taxonomy): Eukaryota > Viridiplantae > Streptophyta > Magnoliopsida > Asterales > Asteraceae > Tanacetum > Tanacetum coccineum. The sequence goes on along the minus strand of BQNB010004937.1, from coordinate 96,408 downwards.
ACCTAGAAGCTTCTCCAACGGGCTATATAAAGCCTCACTCCTCACACACAAGGGCATCTTTTCTTTTCTAGTTTTTTAGCTTAGTTTTTAAAAATTTAGTTTAAGTAGTGGTTAGCTTTTAAATTTTAGTCTTTGTAATCTCATAATTTAGTCATTGTAATCAGCTTTTAAGTTCATTGTAATCTGTTTTTGAAGTAATGAAATCGATTTTTCCTTTATCCAAATTTTCATAAGATTTTTAATCTCTCAAAAGTTATGCTTCTAGTTCCTAAGCTCTGCGATAACTCATCTCAAGCTAGACTCATAAGTCTTTAAAGCTTGTGATGTTGTTAGTTTAAATCTACTCAAATCATAAAATAAGATAAGTACCTTTGCTTAAATGAACTTTTTTGGACTTTTTGGAAGGGAAGCTAACGAATGGAAGTAGTGATAACGAATATCGCAATCGTAATCACTTAGCAACTCTAACCATCGGCGTTGCCTCATGTTCAACTCTTTTTGATCTAAGATGTGTTGCAAACTCTTGTGATATCCGACAATGAACAAGTAAAGCTATATGCTTTTGTATTAAATCTTTTAATTAAATCCAATGTATCATCTTAAACGACTTTTTGTGTCGTTCATATATATCTTGTGCTGTTGATCTTGAAGTAACACGCCCCGGACCCTTATTCCGCTGCGACCCAAATTTGGGGGTGTTACATAATTACCTTGGATTATTAGATTTAGAAGCTTATGGAAGGGAAGCTAGCAAGGGATGAGCTTCCATGGACTTTTACTGGCTTATCCTTGATAAGCCAGAGCTGTTGATAAGCTCATTGAGCACTTAAGCCTTTGTTTTGCTAAGGCCATTGTAAGTTCTTCATTTAGTTTCCTATCTTAAATATTAATAGTGAAGCTTTGCTAATTTGCTTGTTAATTGCTTAATTTGCTATCTAGTTGCTTATTTGTCCTTTATATTATCTTAATGTGCTTATTATTCATGTCTTTTTATCTGCTTTTAGCTAATATAATGTAGATCTTAGTATTTCATAATTTGTCCAAAAATCATAAAAAATCCAAAAATAATAGTTCAATTAGTATAACTTACTATTTATGGCTTATTGTATGCTTAGGATTGCTTATTAGGCTTGTTATAAGTTGTGCATAATCTGGTTAATAAGTTTTGTTAACTAGATTTTAAATTTCCAAGCTAAATTGAAATCTGTCTAAATATAAAGGGGTGTTTGGATTAATGCAGTTTGACCTCTTAAAGTCAAACTGAATTGTGCAATTTATTTTGGTAGTTTGATTTTCAAATTTGATTAGGTTTTGAGCAGGTTTGTAGGATTAGTTTAAGCTTAATATCATTGTTGAGGCTTAATCTTTATGTTCCTGGCACCAGGGGAGGTTTTCCAATTCCAGCTAGATAAGAAAATTTGACCTGGCCTTTCTAGGCTGTGGTAATTGCTTGTTTATAAGTTTTTAGACACACTATCAATGATTGTTGTCTAGTGTGAATTAACCAACTTTGTTACCTGCAAATTGGTTTTGGCCTTTGGTCAATTGCATCAGCAGTAGTAACTTCAGTGCAGTAGTAACTTCAGTTACTACTGCTTACCTTTTCATTAGCATTTAAGCTAGCTCAAATAAGCTTTAGGTTTTAAAATTGAGTAGGTTCATAGTTTAGATATAGGACTAGATAGTTTTAAATTTTTTTTTTTAATTTCTAGCTTAATTACTAGGATACATTAGATGTTAAAGTTTTCAAAAATCCTAAAAAAAACCAAAAACAGAAGTAACTAGTCTTAGCTTTTAAACTTAGATTTCTAGCTTATAGTATTAGTTTTTATCATTTATATCTGTAGCTTATTAATAGAGTAATTAGATTTCAAAAGCTTAGCTTCTGTCATAGCTTATAGAGCTTTTTAGCTTATTTAGATTTTGAGTTTTTTAATGCTTATTTCTGAGTTATCCTTTTAGATCATCAAATTAAGTTAGCTTATAGTGTTCGTAGCTTAGGTATCTTTTAAAATTTAGTTGCTAGGTATCATAAGCTATCTAGGACAGCTTTTGGTTGGTAATTTGGTGCTTATTTGGATCCTTTATGCTTATTTTATTGTAAACAAGCTTTTAAGCTCTCAACAAGCCACTTTCTGTAAACAGCTTCTTGAAAAGCTTTTGAGAGCTTATTTTTGAGTTTTAGCTTATAGTTTCTTTATTAAGGTAGCTTAAAAAGTTGTCCTCTACAAGTTTTGTTCTTTAAGTTTTTTTTAAAAAAGGGGAAGTGGAAGTCGGGGGTGAGCAAGACTCGAACCCCCGACCTCAACACCTCAACCCTTTATAACACACCACACACCACACACTACCGCTGTGCCCTTGGGTCGTTTTCATAAGACTCTTGCACAATCTATTTCTTATACTCATTTTCCCCTTATAAGCCTATTAAGCTGTTTAAGCTTATTTCGCGGCTTATTTAATAAGCTGTGATTTCGGGCTTATTTTTCCTAGGTTTTAAGTAGTTTAAGCTATTTTTTGTAATTTTTCTAGAATTTTTATAGTTCGTTTAGTATTTTTAAACATTTATTTTCATAAAAAACTTTAAAAAATCATAAAAAATAGAAAAATAATCAAAAAAATATAAATCTTTTTTATAAAATTTTCTTTTATCATAAAGTTCATAGGAAAATTAGTTTTGCTTTCGTAGGGTCTAAATTGCAAAATTTTGTTTTTTAAAGAACGGGATTCGTTCCCGTTCTCATTTTTCGTGTTTTAACGCTCATTTTAACTCCTGTTCTAGTTTTCTTTAAACTTACTTTTTAGTCAAATAGAGTCTATTTAAAAAGAAAAATTTAAGTTAGATTTATTTTTAGACATTTAGGGTTTTTAACCTCCGTTTAGAGGTCCCGTTTTGCGTTTTTAGTTAAATTTTGATTTCCCGTTATTTGTCTTCTTACTTAATTGTTAGAGTTTGTTAAATTTTAACTTTTAAAAAGTAGATAATCAAATCATTCTTTGTTTCCAATTCAAATCATTGTCCGAGCTTCAAACGTGAATTCAATTTCACAAGTCGTTGGGGATAACGACCGGGGAATCATACTTCCCGGTTAATATACGTATTATATTATATTATATATATTTTGAAGAATTTCCTTTTTACCTTTGTCCTCAAGGGTAAATTGGTAAATTTCCATCGTATTATATATATTATATTTTTTACGTGTGTTAGATTCTTACGAATTAATTTTTGGCGCCGTTGCCGGGGATTTGTGATTAAGATTCTCTCGTTTGAAGTTTGTTGATCGTGATTTGAAGACCCTTTCATTTTTGAAAGTTTTGTTTTTGTTAAAAAATCAAAAATAAAAAAATAAAAATAAAAAGTAAAAAATATTTTTCTTTTCTTTTAGTATAATTATCATATATAAAATAAAAACAAATCAAAAATTAAAAATATAAAAATTGTCCATAATAAAAAATAAAATAAACAAAGTTGGTAAAAGAACACCAACAAATAATACCTTCAATTGATGTATTATCCATTAGTAAGTTCCTAACTCGAATCAAAGATTTAAAAACTTACCATTTGTGTCATTTACGAAATACGGCTCACCTTAAAAAGTAAAATTTTTAAGAGCTACCGTGAAGTAAATTTGATTATTTGGTTTAAGTTGTCTATCTCGTTATCCGTTAATTTAGTTTGTTTAAATAAAAAAAATAAAAAAAAATAAATTTATTAAAATAAAAATAAAAAAAATTAGTTTAAATTTTCTTTTTCTACTTTGTGCATGCGCACTCGTTCTCAAACCCGCAACCGTAACCGTCAACAACAAGCCCAACCGGCTGTTGTTCAACCATTTCATTTAGAAGAACCTTTTGTTAATCCTCCATTAGTTCCGATGGCTGATAACCGGACTATGGCACAATTGCTCCAAGCACCCACCGAGGGGTACGAGGATGCAATTGTAATTCCCGAAATCAATGCTAACTTTGAGTTAAAGCATGGTTTGATCAATCTTGTTCAAAACAAACAGTTTTTCGGACATGATAAAGAGGATCCACATGCTCACATCCGTTATTTCAATAAGATTACTTCAACAATGAGATTCCCGGATATCCCGAGCACGTCAATTAAGCTTATGCTTTTTCCATTTTCTCTTGAAGGTTCAGCCCGGATTTGGCTAGAAAAAGAACCTCCTCGATCAATTTTGACATGGGATGATCTTGTTTCAAAATTCATTAATCAATTCTTTCCTCCTTCAAAAACGACAAATCTTCGTAACGAAATCACGAGATTTCAACAAAGATTTGACGAATCGTTTTATGAGGCTTGGGATCGATTTAATGACCTTCTTCGAGCATGCCCACATCACGGATTTTCAGAATTACATCAATTAGATACGTTTTACAATGCTTTGAATGCTAATGATCAAGATTCGTTGAATTCTGCTGCGGGTGGAAACTTTTTGGATAAGATGCCTCGTGAATGCTTGAGAATTATCGAAAGTAAATCCAAGGTTCGTAATTCACGAAACAAGGCAGTCGTTGCTAAAGTGAGTTCGAATTCATCTACCCCCGAAATTTCACCAGATGTTGCTGCTCTTACAACCGAAGTTTCTGAACTTAAGAATTTGATGAAGACTATGCTTATTGACAAACAAAAAGCCCAAGCTCCCGCACCCGTAAAAGCGGTCGAGCAGAGTTGTGTAACTTGTGGAGGTGCTCATTCTTATAGAAACTGTCAAGCCATCGATGGCAATGTTTATTGAGACAACATTCAAGAGTACGTTTCACAAGCTGCTGCAGCCCATTTTAATCTAGGAAATTCCAATTCTAGACCTCCGATAGTTGCAAACCAAATCTGACCTCCTGGTTTTCCTCCGATTCAAAACAATCAAAATCGTTTCAATCAGAATCAGGGAAATAATTTCAACCAAATCGAGGAATCAATTTCAATCAAAACCGTGGAAATAACTTTTATCAAGGTCAAGTGTACCAACCTCCGACTAGTCAACCACCAGTGTACCAAGCTCAACCTTATCAAGCTCCTACTCAGCAAATGCAAGGTGTTTCAAAGACCGATTTTGAGAATTATGTCAAGGCTAATGATGCTGTATTGAGAAATATGCAAAATCAAGGCCAAGGTTTACAAAACCAGATGACAAATTTAACAGAAATGCTTTCTAAGTTTGTAAATTCCAATACCGCTTCGTCTTCGAATTCAGGTTCTCTTCCAAGTAACACAGTTACTAACCCGAAGGAAGACTTGAAGGGTATTACTACCAGAAGTGGTACTGCTTATCAAGGACCTACGATTCCTACTTCTTCTCCTAAAGTAGTGGAACGTAGAACCGAGGTGACAAAGGACACGGTTTTTCCTACTAATAACGGAATTACCGAAGACGTCCAACCTCCGGTTGTCCCAGTTGAAAAACAAAATCCAGTTTCTGAGCCAGATATTGCTCCAGTTAGTGCACCGATGCCTAACCCAAAACCGTCAATTCCTTATCCTTCGAGGCGAAATGATGAGAGGCACCGTGAGAATGCTAATGAACAAAAAGAGAAATTCTACGAAATCTTCAAAGATATGAGTTTCGAAATTAGTTTCATGGATGCTTTGACTCTAATGCCCAAGTTTGCTTCAACTCTTAAAGCCTTAATTGGAAATAAAGAAAAGCTTAGTGAGATGGCTAGAACCCCTTTAAATGAACATTGCTCGGCGGTCATACTTAACAAGTTACCTGAAAAACTTGGTGACCCTGGCAGATTCCTTATTCCATGTAAATTTCTCGGAATGGATGAGTGCTTAGCCTTGGCCGATCTTGGTGCAAGCATAAATCTCATGCCATTTTTTGTGTGGAAAAAGCTTAACCTTCCAGACCTTACTCCAACATGCATGACACTAGAATTAGCGGACCGTTCGATTTTACGACCGATTGGTATTGCTAAATATGTCAATGTTAAAGTTGGTGTATTCTAGTTTCCAGCCGACTTCGTGGTCGTAGATTTTGAACCAGACCCTCGAGTACCTCTAATTCTTGGGAGGTGTTTTCTTAAGACCAGTCGTGCTTTGATAGACGTGTACGAAGGTGAATTAACCCTTCGAGTAGATAATGAGGCCATTACTTATAACCTTGATCAAACTTCGAGATACTCGGTTAATTATAATGATATGACGGCGAATCGAATCGACGTTGTTGAATTAGCTTGTGAAGAGTATTCTCAGGAAGTTCTAGGATTTTCAGACGTGATCGCCAGTGGCAATCCCACTCCCGGATATGACCCGATAGTTTCAAATTCTTCTCCGACTCTCACTCCTTTCGGGGATAGTGATTTTCTACTTCTAGAAGAAGCTGATGCTTTTCTTGCTCTAGCTGACGATCCTACTTCACCGGAAGTGGATGAATCCTATTATGACCCAGAGGGGGACATTCTTATTCTCGAAGCACTCCTTAACAGTGATCCTTCACCACCTCCGAACCAAGGAAATTATTTGCCAGAAATCAGAAAGGAACTTAAAATTTGTGAAGCCAAAACTGCCAAATCTTCAATTGATGAACCTCCTGAGGTTGAACTTAAGGACTTACCGCCTCATCTCGAATATGCATTTTTGGAAGACAACAATAAGTTGCCAGTCATAATTGCCAAAGATTTGAGTGTTGATGAAAAGACCGCTCTCATAAAGGTTCTAAAGTCACGAAAGCAAGCAATTGCTTGGAAACTTTCTGACATAAAGGGTATTAACCCGGAATTTTGTTCTCATAAAATTCTAATGGAAGAAGACTATGAACCAGCGGTCCAACATCAGAGAAGGGTTAATCCAAAGATCCATGATGTCATTAAGAAAGAGGTTGAAAAACTTCTTGATGCTGGATTGATTTACCCAATCTCGGATAGTCCTTGGGTGAGCTCAGTGCACTATGTGCCAAAGAAAGGAGGGATAACCATAGTGACCAATGATGAAAATGAGTTAGTATCGACTAGACTTGTAACGGGATGGAGAGTATGTATTGATTATCGCAAGTTGAACAAAGCCACCCGGAAAGACCATTTCCCTTTGCCGTTTATGGATCAAATGTTTGAGAGACTCGCAGGAAATGAATACTATTGTTTCCTTGATGGTTTCTCAGGTTATTTTCAAATACCAATCGATCCGAAAGATCAGGAAAAGACTACATTCACTTGCCCATACGGAACGTTTGCTTATCGTCGCATGCCTTTTGGTTTATACAATGCACCAGGCACGTTCCAGAGGTGTATGATGGCCATATTCCATGATATGATTGAAAAGACAATGGAAGTTTTTATGGATGACTTTTCAGTTTTCGGAAATTCTTTTTCTACGTGCCTTTCCAATTTAGAGAGAATGCTTAACCGGTGTGAAGACACTAACTTAGCTCTAAATTGGGAAAAAAGCCATTTTATGGTGAATGAAGGCATCGTACTTGGACACAAAATTTCAAAGAAAGGAATAGAAGTCGACAAAGCCAAAATAGATGTCATTGCTAAATTACCTCACCCAACTACCGTCAAAGGAATTAGGAGTTTTCTCAGACATGCAGGATTTTACCGTAGATTTATCAAGAACTTTTCAAAGATTTCTCGACCCATGACACATCTCCTTGAGAAAAACACTCCTTTAATTTTCTTAGAGGAATGCGTTCAAGCTTTTTAGACCATAAAGAAGAAATTAACCGACGCTCCAATTCTAATTGCTCGTGACTGGGACCAGCCCTTTGAGCTTATGTACGATGCTAGCGACTATGCCATAGGTGCGGCTCTAGGGCAACAAATTGAGAAGCACTTTAGGCCAATACATTATGCAAGCAAAACGATGACCGAGGCGGAATCGAACTACACCACAACAGAAAAGGAAATGTTGGCTTTAAAAAAATTTCAAAAATAAAATAAGTGTTTTAGTCACAATTTTGACTTTCTTGCTGGGTAAGAATAAGAGTAAAATTTGAGCCGATCGAGCGTGTTGAGCTCTAGTTGTTCCTTAACTTTTAGGCTAAGCGTTCGCTAATTTGCGAAGAACGAAAAATGATAGAGTTAAGTATGAGTAGGATGCTAAACAAAGATTATTTGGAAATCTTAAGCGCTCCTGTAAGAACTTGTTGCTTTTTCTCCTATAAGCTCTTAACCGGATTAATATACGTGTTGTTTTTGAAATAAAAACTTAAATCAACAATTTTTATGTAATATATAGCAAAAATTTTAGTCTTAGTTCAAATTTATACTTGAATTTTTCAAAAAGAAGTCTTCTTTAAATAAATAAATATATAAAAAAATGATAAAATGATAAAAAAAAAATAAATATAATAATAAAAGCTGTGGGTTGATAAAAGTTTACTACCTCTTGCCGGCTCACAACCGATGTGGTAGTCTTCTAAAGAAAGCCCATAGTAAGAATAAAGATCTGAGACTGATAAAAGTTTGCTGCATCTTGCCGGCTCACAACCGATGTTGCAGCCTTCTAAAAGGTCGAGGGTTACAATTGCATAAATGTCTAAATAGTTAAATTAAATTAATAATTGACTTCTTTTTGTTAAATTCAAATATGCTTTTGCACTTTGACTATTCTATTTTATAAGCTATGAATATTCGGGAAACCTGAGAGTTTTTGAAACCTAAGGTCCGTGAGTCCCGATACTAGTCTCTGTGGGGTGTCAAAAGCCTGGTCACTTAGCCGTAAGGTTGGGATGTGCCGAGACGAAAGTCGCTACATGGGATGATCTCGCCTTTAAACTCATTATTCTAAGGTGGAACGTAAAGCATAGTATGTTGCAAAAAGTTAATCCATGGTTGAAATTCAAGATAAGCACACTCACTTAAGATATAATAAATGTCGGGAGTAAAAAGTTCACAAGTTGCAAATATGAGTAGTGTTAGCATCCTTACTGATATTTAGCTGTGATTTTGTTTTAAGCTTGGTTTGGATAAGTGAAAAGTCGGGAACGATGAATTTATCATTTTTGGGGCATTCTCGGAATCGAAATGCATCTTGTTCTATGATCCCTAACTGTAATGAAAATAACGAAAGTCAAAATAATATTATATATATAAAAATAAAATAAATAAAAAATAAAAATAAATTAAAATAAAAAAGTTTTTAAATGGGGTAAGGGGTTTTTATAACTTGTTATTTTTTAGTTTTCATCTACAAAAATCTTTGCTACTTTTAAAGGTTTAGTTTTGGGGAAAGTTTTGAGTTTTGGTTATAAGGCATATAACATTGCGTGAGACACGCCAAATCGCTTAAAATGGGAATTTTGATATGTGTGAAAACACATGATCTAGTTTTATATCAAAATAAAAAACCCTAAAAAGACCAAAAACAAGTTCATAAAAGGCTTGTATATTGTTGTTTTTGTCCTTTGTGAATGTGTAGTGCGGAGATTGCAAAATTCGCAGAAAACGGTCAAAACCGGACAAACACGGACACGTGAACGGAAGAGCACACAAAAAGCCGAGGATTCTATAGCAAAAGAACAAAAAAAGACAACTCCTGGTCAACCTCAGTCAACTCCTGGTCAACCTTAGTCAACTCTTGGTCAACATGAAAAGACAAAATTCCAAAAACACCAATTCAGTCCCTCAAATAAATCTAAATCACAAAAACAACCCAAAACCCTAACACCCGTTATCTTTTAATACATATGAGATAACGGGCGTTATCACTAATAAAACCTAAATTCAATGCCCAAGCCCAAAAACCTATAACTCTGGTGGCCCATTCATTTTTAAAACAACCTAAGTCACGAGCCGCAAGAAGCCTGCATCAAACCCTTCTTAAACAAAGGCATGAAAAATGTTACTACCCATTCACCGTCTTTTACCTTTTCACCCAGGGGCAAATCCCAATTGAAGGACAAAAAGGACAATTCATGGGATCAAGTACACATGGGCAGAGTTATACATCACCTAATGCCCTCATTGGCTAAGACCCATGTGAAGAATGACACGTAGGTTAGTAAGGATGCACAAGGAAAGGGTTATTTTGCATTCACTCTACACTCAGAAGTAACACAAGGGTGTCACATCACGGATTGCCACTCTGGCAATCCGTGTGAGACAATCTAATCCAACGATTGAGGAATGGTATCCAATGATTGAGAAAAATAGATGGAGGAGATCATGAGGAGCGTCTGACTGAATTGAGGGACTAGAAGCTTCAGCTGGATACTATAAATACCCACACTCTCACACATTCAAAAAGGGAGTTACTAGTTTTTAGCTTTTAGGTAGTTAGTAGTTTTTAGCTTAGTAAATTTAGCTTAATTTTCATTTTAAATCTCTTGTAATCTCCTTTTAAATAATGTAAATCCAAGTTTTAGTTAATGAAATTGAGTTTTTGGCGTTAATAAAAATAATCGGTCATAACTCTTGTTTTTTATGCTCTAAGTTTTTAAATCTTCTTCAAATGATAAGTTACTATTACAAAACTCATATTCGCTCATTTCTAGCTCTCACAAGTCCTATAAGCTTGTGATGACTTAATTAAGCTTTAATCATACATAAAACTTTAAAAAAAAAAAAATCAGCTTAAATAGTACCTTTGCTTATTTGGACTTTAACTTATGGAAATGAGATTAAAAGGACTAACTCATATAGGTTAACTTATACTTGGCTTTATCTTAGGATAACTATAGCTTGTAGATGCTCCATTTGACTTTTGTCACCTTTGGTTTTGGGCTAAGGTATTCCTGTAAGTTTTCCTTTAATTAAACTATCTAAATTTCTATCTATGAATATGCCTTTTTTCTTATCAAATGCTATTAATGCTTTCTAGTTTAGCTTATTTGTTCCTTCCCCTCCCCGCCCCCCCCCCCCCCATCGCTTATTATCATCTTTATATGTTGTATTTAGTCTTAATTGATCACAAACTTTAGTTAATATAAGCTTAGTTCTTAGTTTTGCATTTGTTAAGTCTTAAAAATCATTAAAAACCAAAAAATAGATACATAGTTTGTAGATCTTAGTTCCGCTAATTTGATTGTGAAATTACTTGTATCAAGCTTGTTATAAGCTAATTAGTTTTTTTTTTTATTTTTTATTTATCTGGCATCTAAGTTTTGTTTCATAGTTTTTAAGTTTCATAAGCTTAAGTTGAATCTGTCATGTATAAAGGGGTGTTTAGTTTAGTGAGATTTGACTCCTTAAAGTCAGAATGAGTTGTGCAATCTCTTTGAGTTAATTTCATTGTCAATCAAAATCAGTAGTTAAGTGGTTTTCTTAAATTAGATGTCATAATCTAAAAAGTTTAAGCTCAAAGCTTTGTTCCTGCACTAGGGGATTTTTCCTTTTTACTTAGATTGTTAAAATTTGATCCAAGCCTTCCTAGGCTTGGATTTTTGTTGCTAGGTGTTCTTAGACACTCAATAGAGTGTCTAGTGCAGGAGTAACCATTAAAGTCACCTGCATTGTTGTTTTGACCATTTGGCCAATTGCATCAGTAGTAGTACCAGCAGTTACTACTAGCGTCTTATCAGCTCATTTAACTAGAGTATTTGTAAGTGAAATAGAATCTAAAATTCAATTAGCCATTAATTAATATAGGTTAAAGTAGATTAAAGTTTGTTTTTTCTACATTTTATCTTATTCATAAGGGTATTTAAGCTTTTAAAATTTCATAATAAAGACCTAAAAAGACAATAACATAGTACTAATATTTAGCTTTTTCAATTTAGTTTTCTAGCTTTTAGGAGGTGTTTTTATGGTTTGGATTCATAGAATGCTAGTAGGTTGATAAGATTCCAAAAGCTTAGGGTCTGTTTTAGCTTATTAAGCATTTTAGCTTAAGTTGTTTTTAAGCTTTTAGTGCTTATTTCAGAGTTAGCCTTTTAGATCATCAAATTAAGCTAGCCTATAATGTTCTTAGCTTAGGTATCTTTTCAAATTGGTTGCCTAGATATCATAACTAATAGGGACAGCTTTTTAGATCAAAATTGATCTTAATATGATTAGCGTTCAAGCCATATAAGTAAAAGTACTTTTTTAGGCTTTTAAAAGCTTGTTTCTGAGACAGCAACTTCAAAAGTTTTTTGAGAGCTTATTTTTAAGTTTCAATTTATGTTTGTTTTGTTAAAGTTGTTTAAAAAAGAGTCCTTAACAACTTTGTGTTTTTAAGTTTTCAAAAATAAAAAATATATATATAAAAAAAAGGTGTATGCCAGACTTGAACCCATGACCTCCCCTTCACACACACACACACACTCCTAACCGTTATGCTTCATTAGCTCATCCAACATAATTTGTTTTTATATTTCTTTTAAACTCTTTTTCGCCACTTAGCCAAATAAAAAGCCGTATCTTTTCACTGCTTATTTAGGGCTTATTCGTTTAGCTGATTACTTGCTTTTAGTTTTATTAAATTCTTTGCACCTTTTAAGACTTTCCCTGAATTTTTTGGTAATTTGTCCTTAATTTGTTAATTTTTAATCATTTTTCTTAGATAAATACTTTCGGAAATTCATAAAAAAAAAATTTAAAAATACAAAAAAATAGTTTTTAGTTTTAGAATTAATACTTTTAGGTTTACATTTATTAAAATCATTTTTATCCTTTTTAGATTGTTAAATTCATTTTTAAGTTTTTAAATTTAGTTTTAAAATAGGATTTTAATATTAAAAAATAGTTTACAATGTTTTCCGCGTTTTATAATATTTTAGATATTTTCTAATTTTAACAAATTTATTTTTTACAAATTTTTAAAATTACTTGCTATTTTTCTAGGATATAAATAGTTTATTTAGTTTTTTATTCATAATAAATTCAAAATCAAAAAAAAAAATAATTTTCTTTTTCCTAAATTTTTATTTTGCCTTAATTTAGGTTTAGAAATTTTATTTGCATCCATAGGAGTTAAATTTAGTATAGTTGCTTATTTGTCGCATTTTAATTGTCCCCGTTAATTGTTTTAGTACAATAATTGTTTTTGTTTGCTTATTTTAATTGCTGTTTTTAATTAGTAGTTATAGATAATCAAATCAATCTTTGTTTCCAATTCAAATCATTGTCCGAACATCAAACGTGGATTCAATTTCACAAATCGTTGGTGAAACGACCCGGGGAATCATACTTCCCGGTTAATATACGTATTATATTATATTATATATATTTTGAAGAATTTCCTTTTATAACCTATGGCCTCAGGGTAATTCTGGTAAATTTTTCCATCGTATTATATATAATATATATTTTAACGTGTGTTAGAATCTAACGAATCAGAACCACGATCCCAGAGGACCACCTAGTCGGTTCTCCAGTGCGGCAACTACCAGCGAGTGCCTATGCCAGATTTGTGTAGGTTGTTTCAAGAAACTCTTGACGGATCATCTAGGAGATGGTTCGATATGCCTTTCCGGCGCAACAACATCGATGAATGGGTCAGCCTTGATGGAAGCGTTCACAACTAGATATTTAGCTCAGAAAAGCGTAGATGTTAAAGAATCCTCACAATCACTAAAGATAGTTATGAGGGCAAATGAATCGTGACTTGGCATTCAAAGAGAGTGGACAGTAAGAGACTGGTTCATTATGGAGTTGCTAGAAATCATGAAAATTTCATCGTTCATGGATTCGCTTAAATGCCCAGAATTAGCAAAGTGTTTCTCAGATAAGGCCCCAACAACAGTGAATGAGATGATGAAAAGGTTATATGATTTTGTCCGTTCTAAAAAAGCCTCCGCGCAAATGGAAAAACCCCCAGAAGGCGAAAACGGAAGTCAAGCACGCAAAGTCGTATTTCCCTTCGGTTAGGAAAGATGATTGTCCCTTCCGAAACAACAACCATGTGACAGACCAACGAAGGTATGACCCCCAGAACAACTATAGGGGAAGGGACAATCGGTATCCTTACCCTGCACAAAGAGGAGACCACCAGACCCGGGTGACACATGTCCTCACTTTGGATGCTCTCACTAAAGGCCCCATTCCTAAAGAAATTCTGGCAACCGAAACTCAATTACGCTTGGATACCAACCCCCAGGCCGATGATACATCCCCAAAGGGGTGGAAACATGGACTGGTTCTGCGACTACCATCAAGAGAAAGGTCATCATATTAATGATTGTCACCATTTAAGAAGATAGTTGGAGGCAGCACTGGAGTCTGGTAAACTGAACCATCTTATAAATGATGTACGACAAAGAGGAAGATGGAATCAAAGGGGACATGGTCCCCAGCAGGAAAAGATAATCAACATGGTACGAATCAAAAACCTAAAAGAGAAGAAGAGGAAGAGACAAAAAGTAACAAAAAATGGATGACACACCCCCCATCACCTTTCCTCTGATCTCGACGGAGGATGTTTTGGATGAAGCACTAATTGTGGAGGCTGAAGTAGAGGGGTACCTAGTCATAAGAATATACGTAGAGTAGTAGTAAAACTCGGTATACTTTTTTCACAAATAGTGCGTCACCAAACAAACCAACAAAACAAAAAAACTAACCGAATTATTTCCTTAAAAAATCTATTTGTCCTTTTTCTTAACAAACTCGGATGATACTATTTTTTTTGGTAGAATTTGTTTTCAAACTCAGTATATATTTTTTCACTTAATAACGAACCGAATTTTATAAAAACAACAAAAATGAAAGATTAATACCTCCTAAACATTAAACAAGATTAAACCTTGAGTAGTTAGGAAGATCAAAACTCACTTTTGTAAGTTTTATAGAATTTTGATCAAAGAAAAAAAAGATATATAAAAAACACGAACACAACTTGTTATCCTTTTGGCTCTTGATACCAAATGTCGGTAACCCGAAACCACCTTCACTTCATACTCGGTAAGAAAAATAAGATGAGAAGATAAAGAAAGAATTTTAGAGAGAAAACCTAGAGAGAGAAAGTAGAGAGAAAAATGAGATTGTGGATTACTTGCAAATGAAAAGTTACAAATGAACCAACACCCTCTCCAAGAGTGGAGAGGGGTATTTATACTTTCTTACTAACCTAGGGTGACGCCTAGGTGTGGTGTTGTTGGGTCAGCTCGGGTTTTGGGCTTTAGCCCGCAACGTATACAATATTAGTGTTAGGAATTACGTTTTCCTAACTTAGTACCGACAGTACAAATAGTTAGTACTGATAGTTATAGTTAGTACTGACAGTACAAAGTGTTAAGTACTGATCAGTTAGTTAGTACCGATAGTAGAAAATAGTTAGTACCGTTTAAGAGATATGTATGAGATATTTTAGGAAAAGATATGTATGCGTTTTGTAAGCCTATTAGGGTTTATCCTTAGTCTATAAAAGGATCCCTCTTGGCAGAGTTAGACACACAAGCTCAAGATATCTCATACACTTTGTCAAGACGATCGTTCGTCAGAATCAGGGGCTAACATTAACGCGAAGATTATCATTGTAGCACCTATATCATCAGACGAGGATTCGCTCTTTGAGCTTTCTTTGGGAACTAAGGTTTTGCATAAAATCGTTTTTAATTACGATTAAGCATATTATTGTTTGAAACGATTGGCCGGTTTTTATAAACCAATATCATTCAAAACCTTGACTTTGTTTCTTTAAGTTAATGACTTTATCAAGTTCCTTGTCCCACCGAGTTTTGTATAAGCTTAATTCTGAGCCTCTTTAGCTTGTGATATTATGGAGGGTGGGTTTCTGGATAGGTCTTTTTTTTTGTGCACAAAGCTCTTTTTTCATATCAAAAAATCGTTGGATTTAATCATGTATTTGTTGAGTATTGCATGAGTGGATTTGCAAAATCGATTTTGTAAGACATTAAATCCCTTTAGCTTTTGCACACTCTAATTTCCACCTTTGACGCTAATTCACATCATTTTTTAACTTGTTAAAGTTCCGCTTGGAACTTCTTAATGTACGTTAAACATCAACTTGATTAGTCTTGGACCAGTCATTGTTTGCTTCTTTGAAATGGTTATTTGATGATTTCTAATACTTTTATTTTTAGTTTTGGGAATCTTCAATTTCACCTTTCAATTTTTCAACGAAACTCCTTGTTTGATGATTCCAAAAAATTTATTTCGGTTTTTGCTGTCATCTAATTTCACATTTTAGTTTCTGGAATTTAAAGAAGCAAGCAAATCAAAGTTCTTGATCTAAGATCATCAGGTTCATCCTGGTTCTTCCTGAGCTCTATCATCAACATCTATACGAAAAGAATCAATAGGGATTTTGAAGTCACCTTGTTCCGTCTGATATATGTCATTACTAGAATTCAGGTTGTCAGGATTGTTAATTTTCCATGGCTATAACATTTTAGTTGTCCATTATTGTTTTGTACTCTTATGCATTGGCTCATCATCTAGCATTGGTCCGAAGTTGTCAACTGAGTCTGGTGTATCTCTTTGAAGTTGTGCCATGTTCATATAGTGTGCTTCCAATTCCTGTCCTTTCGGAACTCACATCAGTATCTTCCTCTCCAATCAGCTTGTTCCTTGCATTCAACTGAAACCCCAGCTTCCTCTTGTTTACACAATAATCATTTTTTGCCTTGTGAAAGCTGCATCCTTTATTGTTTAGGTTTTGACAAATTCCCTTGTGAAACATGACATATTCCTTGCAGTTGTAACACTGAATCCCAGACTTTGCACTACCGGTCATAGTTTAAGATAGTAGTACCTACATTTTCCTAGCTCACGCCAGCAACTTTATTGCCCTCTGATTATCTAACCCAGTTCCTCTGTTAGTTCTTGGAGAATATCTTGATTAGCTCGACTGGTGTTGGATGGTGATGTCTCGGGGTTGTTGTTGGAAGGTTTTAGGTTTGTAGATTTTCTTGAACGAGAGGGAAATTAAAGCCATGAGTTTGTCAATCTCCTTTTCCTTTGACATTTCATCATCTTCAGTAACCGTAGCAGGTTCTGGATCGTAAGTAGGAGCAGAAGATGTAACAAGTGCTTTTCCTCTGTTCTGGTTAGACTGTCTTGCGATCTGGTGGAGGAATATTTGAGTGTTTTGAGTTAGGGTGTTGGAGGATGGTTTAAACTGGTTGTTGTTGAGCAACAAGTGCAAGTGGATTAGATTAGCAGTTCTTGCTAGTCTTTCAGTTCGTATCTCATTGGACTTCATTTGGTGTTGTTTTCAGAATGTATAAAGCTTGTGATAGCCCTAGACAGTCTGCAGCTCGTGACTCTGGATAACAAGTGTCTCTAAACCTTTGCCATTCTGGTTGTAGTTGATAGGTATAGAACTGGACATGACCTGATGATTAGTAACAATACATGATTTCGGACCAAGTTCATTCTATCTCTGTAAAACCCTGGTGTAGATAATACGCGATTCAAGTTGATTTCACCATCTGTGATGTTGTAGTTTCCTAACTCCCAATATAAATGGTTTCATGATCTTGATCATAATTGATTCACCTTGTTTTTTCAACCTTGCAATGGCTTTCCACATTTCACATGCATTGGACAAGCTTCAACTTGTGGAGTAGATATCGCATATTCTATCCCTGTCAGAATGATCTGAACGGCTTCAGCTTCAGCATTCATTTGATCTCGTATGTCTTGTGAAACATTCTTATAGTTCTCCATATACCTCTCTATGGTTGTTTCAGAACTTCCTTCAGCAACTGGAACTGTTTTCTTCAGCACATTGATATATGTAGGGGAGGATTTAGGAGACTATAGTGGATGAGTTCCGGTTAGGTTTGGTGTCAATGTATTCTTGGATTTCTGGAATTTCCTCTGAACGTAATTATCCCGGCTGCTAACATTGGTGGATCGATCTTTGTAACCCGCTTCCTTGATAGCATTTGAAGAGCATTCGATGATTGAGTTTGCATATTTGGTATTTGAATTTGACATTGTGATGTTGTGAATGGATATCGGATCTTAAGTAGGTAAAGTGTTTGTTGTTGTGGATTGAAATCAATTATCGTTCACGGGATTTTACAAATCTTAGATTTAAACCGAGAGAAGAATCGTATCTTTCACGGGATTTTACAAAATCAAGAAAAAACCGTGAATGATTTGATTTGGAATCAGCGAAAATTCCAAAAAAAAACTGAAAAATGTCAATAAATCATGGAAAACGATGTTTTTGGGCTTCGAAAAATCCTTAACCAGCTAAAGGGTGTTACAGCGTGATCCGTCTCGTTTTTCTCTTCGATTTGAGAGGTCACGGGCCTAAAACGGACTTACGGATCAAAAGTTATGGCTGTTTTACTGAAACCATTTTCGTTTACACATTGTTTTCCAAAAAAAAAAAAATTTTTTTGTTCGGTTGTTATATGAAGTACTTAATTCGGTTCATGCTTATTCGGTTCGTTAGTTCGGTTGTCTATTTCGGTTCACAAAGAAAACAACTAGTTCGATAGTCTTGTTCGAATGACCTTGTTCGAATGAGCTTGTTCGAATGGTGCTGGTTCGAATGGGCTCGTTCGAATGGTGCTAGTTCGATGGTCGTTGTTCGATCAACAAGAAATACACGCTTCGTTTCGTCAAAAACTAATCGTCGCTCGTTCGATCAAAACTAATTGTCACTCGTTCGATCAACACTAATCGTCGCTCGTTCGATCAAAACTAATCGTCGCTCGTTCGATCAAAACTAATCGTCGCTCGTTCGATCAACACTAATCGTCGCTCGTTCGATGATGCTTGAAGATTCACTCGTTCGATCAAACTATAAAAACACTCGTTCGAACCACGCGCTAGAACACTCGTTCGAACCAAAGAACCACGACTAAAACGCGTATATGCGAAGAAACAAATTCGTGCCACTTTGCTTACTAAAAAAAAACGAAACTAAGCTTCCAACCACGAAAATAACAACTAAAAACTAACAAAAACTAAACCCACCCGTGGCTCTGATACCAAATGTTATCCCAAAAGCTTAATCCATACACATCATAAGCTAATAACTATAGCAAACAAAGATAGAAAGAGTAGGTAAAGTGAAAAGATTATTAGAGAGAAAATAAAGAGGTGGAAGATTACACACACACACAAATTATGAAATGGCAACCAACACCCTCTCCATGTGTGGAGAGGGTTCTATTTATACCCTTGAGCCATGAGTAGCTTATGGGCTTTCTAACTTGGGCCGGGCTTGGCTTTTCTTGGGCTTTGAGCCCGCAACATGGACAATATTAGATTACAATCCAAGCCCGTTGAACCCGTCTAGCCTATTACAATACAAGACTAATTACGACTAATAAGACCGATAACATTCTTGTTCGACTTATATAAAATTAAGGCTAACAGAGGTTAAAAAACTTCTTGATGCTGGATTGATATACCCAATCTCGGATAGTCCTTGGGTGAGCCCAGTGCACTGTGTGCCAAAAGAAAGGTGGATGGACCGTAGTGAGCCAATGCATGAAAAATGTCAGATTAGTACCAATTAGACTTGTAACGGGGATGGAGAGTTTGTATTGATTATCGTAAGTTGAACGAAGCTACGGGAAAGACCTACTTCCCTTTGCCATTTATGGATTCAATGCTTGAGTGCTCGCAGGTCATGAATACTATTGTTTCCTTGATGGTTTCTCGGGTTACTTTCAATACCAATCGATCCGAAGACAGGAATAAGCCACATTCACATGCCCATACAGATGTTTGCTACCGCCGATGCCTTTTGGCTTATGCAATGCACCAGGCACCTCAGTTCCAGAGGTGTATGATGGCCATATTCCATGATATGATGAAAAGACAATGGAAGTTTCATGGATGACTTTTCAGTTTTCAGAAATTCTTTTTCTACGTGCCTTTCCAATTTAGAAAGATGCTTAAAACGGTTTGTGAGACACTAATTTGGCTCTAAATTGGGAAAAAAAAAAAACATTTTTGGTGAATTTTACGGCATCGTACTTGGACACAAAATTTCAAAGAAAGGAATAGAATTCGACAAAGCCAAAATAGTGTCATTGCTAAATTACCTCACCCAAACTAGTCAAAGATATTGGAGTTTTCTCGGACATCAGGTTTTTACCGTAGAGTTATCAGATTTTTCAAAGTTTTCTTCGACACAAGACACATCTCCTTGAGAAAAACACTCTTTTTTTTCTCAGAGGAATGCATTCAAGCTTTCAGACCTTAAAGAATATATTAACAGAAAGCTCCAATTCTGATTGCACCCCGACTGGGACCAGGCTCTTTTGAGCTTTGTGCGAGGGCAAGGCGATTATGCCATAGTTTGCGGTTCTGGCAGGAACGAATTGAGAAGCACTTTACGGCCGTTAAATTATGCAAGGCAAAACAATGTACGAGAGGCCGGTAATCGACCTACACCACAACGGAAAAGGAAAGGTTGGATGTGGTGTACGCTTTTTCAAAAATTTGCGGTTCATACCTCATCATGAATAAATGCATAGGTGTATCGGGGACCATTCACCCTTAGTTACCTTTTTGCTAAAAAAGATGCCAAAGCAAGATTGCTAAGGTGGGTTCTCCTCCTTCAGGAATTCAATTTCAACGTCCGTTGACACGAAAGGAGCTGAAAACCTCGCGGCAGATCATTTATCTAGACTTGAGAATCCTCATAAGGATGTGTTAGAAAACAAGAACATTAATGAACATTTTCCTTTAGAAACTCTTGGAGTTATTTCTAGTAAAAGTACCCCATGGTTTGTTATATGCAATTTCATGCGGGGAAATTTTATATCAAAGGGAATTCAACTCATACAAAAGAGGAAGTTTTTTAGGATGTCAAACATATTTCTAGGTCGATCCAGATCTTTTCTCTGAACTTGTGCGGTTTCAAAATCATTCGTCTGTGTGTGCATAAGGAAAGAAGCTATTGATTTTCTCTAAGCTTGTCATGAAGGGACCCACCAGGGGCCATATGTGCCATATCAAGCTCGAAAAGTTTTGATTGCCGGGTTTTACATTTGGGGGGCCCACAATCTTCTATGATTGCCCATATTGGAGGTATATCAAAAACGGTGACTCATGCCTTTCTTGCGTCAGGGAATAAAATTTCACAACGAGATGAGATGCCACAAAATTCCATCCAAATTCAAGTTTGTGAAATCTTTGATGTCTGGGGCATAGACTTTATGGGACCATTTCCATCTTCAAGAGGAAATAAATACATCCTCGTAGCTGTTGATTATCTTTCAAAATGGGTTGAAGCCAAGGCGCTCCCCACAAATGATGCTAGAGTTGTAGTTAAGTTTTTGAAATCTCTGTTTGCCCGATTTGGAACACCAAGAGCTATTATAAGCGATCGTGGGACCCATTTCTGTAATGACAAATTTGCTAAAGTAATGTCTAAGTATGGGGTCACTCATCGTTTAGCTACTGCTTATCACCCTCAAACGAGTGGTCAAGTGGAGGTGTCAAATCGCGGTTTGAAACGTATTCTAGAAAGGACGGTTGGAGAAAACCGTGCCTCATGGTCAGACAAATTAGACGATGCTTTGTGGGCATTTCGTACTGCTTTCAAGACACCAATTGGTTGTACGCCTTACAAGCTTGTTTATGGAAAGTCTTGTCATTTACCAATCGAGTTAGAGCATAGAGCATACTGGGCTTTGAAACATGCTAACTTCGATCTTAAAACCGTGGGTGATCACCGGAAGCTTCAACTGAATGAACTTAATGAGCTTCGTGATCAAGCTTATGAGAATTCTTTGATGTATAAAGAGAGGACGAAGAAGCTTCACGACTCAAAGATCAAAAACTGCATTTTCAATGTTGGTGATCGAGTCTTGCTTTTCAACTCTCGTGTAAAGATATTCTCAGGAAAGCTTAAAACTCGTTGGTCAGGACCTTTCACCATCACCAAAGTTTTTCCATAAAGAACTATTGAGTTATCTCAACCTGATGGTCCAAACTTTAAGGTGAATGGTCATTGTGTGAAGCATTACTTCGGAGGGGACTTACCACCCAAGGTAGTCCAGGATCTCCACACTCTCCCTAAGGACAAATGAATTCAGGGATCGAGTCAAGCTATGTGACTCGGTTACCAAAAACAAAGCGCTTCGTGGGAGGTACCCCATGCTTATCCATTTTCTATTTTTCTTTCTTATTTCTAATGTGTTGTGAGGAGGCTAGTACTTTTCCGTTCCTTGTGTTTGTTGTTTGTACTTGTGATTGTTTGCAGGATTCACCCAAATTTTCTGAAGACTCTCGTGTTCGATGTTTTGTCCCGGTCCACTCGAGCTTCCTAGCCTTTGCTTGCTATTAGTTTGGGGAAATCCGATATCCTAAAGATTATTATCGACTAACATTTATCTTTTAGCACACTTAATAAACAACTAAAGATTTTTGTGATACTCTCTTCAGGCTTGAGTTATACATTCGACCTTTTTTGAGTTCTAGTATGGGGTTTTTAAGTCTTAGGCTAGGAAACATTAAGGACAATGTTTGATTTTAGTATGGGGTAGTATATCTTCGATATGATCTTGCCTACTTTTACCCGTTGTTCTCACGTACCCCGTTTTCCCACCAAAATTTTTCAAAAAATATGAAAATTTTTAAAAATTGATTATTTGGAAATCTTAAGAGCTCATGTATGTAACTTGTTGCTTTTTCTCCCATAAGCTCTTAACCGGATTAATATACGTGCTGTTTTTGAAGATTAAACTTAAATCAACAAATTTTTATGTAATATATAGCAAAAAATTTATGTAATATATATATGGGTTTTGCTAATGACAACCCTAAGGGTTGTGGTTAAGAATCTTTAATTTATTACAATTGTTTGTAAGAATAAAATCCAACCAATCACAATCAACTATTAATTGTGTATTACCTAATTCCGAAATTATCTCCACCTTTTTCGGGATATCATCCAATCAAAATCATTCATGGATTGTATTGTAATAAAAATTATATGCTTAACGACAACCCTTAGGGCTGTTGTTAGCATTTCCTTATTATATTTGTTTTTTATCATTTTATCATATGATAAAATGATAAAAAAACAAATATAATATAATAAAAGCTATGGGTTGATAAAAGTTTACTACCTTTTGCCGGCTCACAACCGATGTGGTAGTCTTCTAAAGAAAGCCCATAGTAAGAATAAAAATCCGAGGCTGATAAAAGTTTGTTGCATCTTGTCGGCTCACAACCGATGTTGCAGCCTTCTAAAAGGTCGAAGGTTACAATTGCATAAATGTTTAATATTAAGTGTGAAATAATAAATAGATTTCTTTTTGTTAAATTCAAATATGCTTTTGCACCTTGACTATTCTATTTTATAAGCTATGAATATTCAGGAAACCTGAGAGTTTTTTATACCTAAGGTCCGTGAGTCCCGATACTAGTCTTTGTGGGGTGTCAAAAGCCTGGTCACTTAGCCGCAAGGTTGGGATGTGCCGAGACGAAAGTCGCTACATGGGATGATCTCGCCTTCAAACTCATTATTCTTGGGTGGAACGTGAAGCATAGTATTTTGCAAAACGTTGATCCATGGTTGAAATTCAAAATAGCACATTCACCTAAGATATAATAATTGTCGGGAGTGAAAAGTTCACAATTTGCAAATATGAGTAGTGTTAGCATCTTAACTGATATTTAACTGTGATTTCGTTTTAAGCTTGGTTGGATAAGTGAAAAGTCGGGGACGATGAATTTATCCTATTTGGGGCATTCTCGGATCGAAATGCATCTTGTTCTATGATCCCTAACAGTTATGGAAATAACGGAAGTCGGAATATTCTAGTTAATTAAAATAAAAAAAATAAAAAAATAGGAAAATGGGGTGTTTTATAACTTGTGATTTCTAAACTCTCTAAACAAAAGAATTTACTACTTCTTAAAGGATTAGTTTGGGGAGGTTTTGAGATATTTGGTTATAGAGCATATAATATTGCGTGAGGACACGCAATCGTTTAGTTTGGGGAATTTTGATATGTGTGAAAACACATATCCGTTTTATATCTAAAATGACCCTAAAAAGATGAAATTGTGCATAAAATGCTTGTATATTGCTTGTTTTGTCTTTGTGATTGTGTAGGTACGGATATTGCAAAAATCACAAGAAAACGGTCAAAGCCGGACAAACGCGAACACGAGAACGGATAAAGAGTGTACAAGAGCCGAAAGTTTGCTATCAATGGTCAAAAGTCAACCCTTGGTCAACCAAAGTCAACTAACTAAATGACAAAACCTAAAAATACCAAATCAGTCCCTCAAAGAAAACCAAATTGCAAAAATAGTCCCTAAAAGCCATAACATCGTTATCTTTTAATATATAAAAGAAAACGGTCGTTAAGTGTTCTTTATAAACAAACACAAACAACCTGTTAACCTATAACCAAGCCCAAACAACCCTTGGCCCAATCCCTTTTACCCGTGGTCCATATTCCTTATATAAGCTCAAGTCAACGAGTGTATAAACCCGGGTCAAAGGAAAACAAAAATCAAACTCACCCTTTTTATAGAAAGTAAAAACACGCGGGAAAATCAGTTTTAACTGTTCATCATCTCTCCCGTTTTACCTCGAGCTAAAAACAAAGGGCAAATGCAAATTAACTACGTGGCTTCAAGATTCAAGTGTTAAGGTGCAAGCTGGTGGTCCATTTACACAAAGGGAATGACACGGTAGATTCAAACAAACACACCAAATGATGGGAAATTTACACTAAATCCTTTGTTAAAGAAGCACAAAGCCTCTGACACACGGAATGCCACGCTGGCAATCCGTGTGGCTTTCATAACGACTATTTGATCCAACGGATGAGAAAGAGCATCAAATGATTGCAATAATTAAAGGGCCAAGATTTAGAGATCAAGGAAGAGCGTGTTCAGACCTAGAAACTCCCTCATCTCCTATAAATAGAGCTCATCTCCTCACATCATATCTCTTCTTTTTTTCTAGCTTTTAGTAGTAGCTTAATATAGTTTTTTAGCTTATGTAATTTTCAATTAAATGTAATTTTAATTATGTCTTTGTAATCTCTATTTCAAGTATTGTAATCAGCTATTAAATCAATGAAATCTTACTTTACTTTATAAAATCTGTTTTTGCTTATTATGTTTTTAAAATTCCAAAAGCTCTTTTCTACTATTTCATAAGCTCAAATCTACTCATTAGCTAGTTACTAACTCAGTTAAGCTCATAAAAGCTCAATTGAGCTTTATTTAAAACAAATTCACCCCCTAATTTTACCTAAGCTTTGGATAAGGATGATAAGCCAATTCGGAAGGGCTTAATTTACACCCCACCAGCTGTTCTAAACAAGCAGGAGCTGTTGATTTAAGCTCATAAAGCAACATCTCTGTATTAGCTTGAGTGTGAGTACATTCTCTCTAAATTTTCAGTTCTACCTTATTTTGCCATATTAAGCTTATTTCCTTCATATTAGGCTGAAAAAGTTGCTTATTACCTGATTATTTTCGTTTAAATAATTGTGCTTAGTAGTGCTTTTATGCTTGTTTCATGCTTATTTAGTTAATTAGATAGTATAGATCTTAGTTTCTTAAAATCTGTCATAAAATCAGTGAAAAACCAAAAATATTAGCATAGTTGAGTAGCTTATTATTCTGGCTTATTTGTTTATTGAAAGTTGTTCATTAGGTCTGTTTATAGCTTATCATTGTCTGGTATTTGCAATTTGTACCTTAATTCTCAAATTCATAAGCTAAAAATGAGTTTGAGACATTTAAAGGGGTGTTTGGGTAATAAGGTCTAATATGTGAAAATGCGTCAAAACCTGTTTTGTACTTTTGATGCAACTTTGATTAGGTAAAATTAGTCCTAAAATTCAGTTTA
Organism: Tanacetum coccineum; assembly: GCA_026074375.1. Taxonomy (NCBI): domain Eukaryota; kingdom Viridiplantae; phylum Streptophyta; class Magnoliopsida; order Asterales; family Asteraceae; genus Tanacetum; species Tanacetum coccineum. Next base: position 70,778 of record BQNB010004937.1, on the reverse strand, counting down.
TTTAGGATTTTAAGTGTTAAAACTCAATATTAAGGTTTTAAGAGTTCATTGTTTGAAACTGTTAAGTTGTAGCTTAATTTAGTTGCTTATTTGATTGTGCTTTAGCTTATTGTGTTTTTGTGTTGTTTTTGAGTTTATGAATGTGTTAAAAAAGGTTAGGAACAAGGTTCTAAAGTCTGCAAGTTTGTTTTGAGTTTTTGCCAAAACTGTCAAAAAAGTGCTTATTATGAATTTCAAAATGCTTTTTGATTTTTGATTATTGTTCTTTGAGGTCCAAATTTAATCTGTTTTAAGGTCCGAGATCCATAAGGATCTGTTTGTGTGCTTATTTTTAAGCTCAAAAGTGATGTTTTGTTAAAATTGAAAAAAGTTTTCTAAATGTTGAAAAATGAACAAACAGCTTTTTCATTAAGCTTTTTAAGGGCTTATTTGTGTTTCAAACTCCTTTTTGATTCATGATTATTGTAGCTTATTGTGAGAGCTTTTCAGTGGTATAAACAGATTAGGGCCATAAAGATCCATCTTTAAGCTTATTTTTAAGCTCAAAATTGCCTTTTTGTGCTTGAGTGGTAATCGCTGTTTCTCAGATATTTGCTCTTTTGCCTTATTTTTGCTTATTTTGCTTATTGTGTTCATCTGCTTAAGTTTAGGCTAAAATTGCTTTAATAATTTAGGTTTAAGTTCAATGTTAGCTTATTTCTTTTAAGGTAGAACTTATTTGAGCTTATTTGCATCTTAGTTTAAAAATCTTAAGTATTTAAGCACTTTTAGCAATCTGTCTTTCTAGCTTAATATAGTTGCTTATTTTTGATCATTCATGCTTATTAGGGGTAGTTAGACATCTGTTAGCTTATTTGTCATTCTCATTAGCTTTATTAGTGTTGTAAAAAAGCTTATCGTTAGAATTTTCAAGCACTTAAGTTAGTTTAGCAATTCTGTCTTTGTTTGCTTATTTCGGTGCTAATTACTAAGATCATTTAAATTTTTTATCTTTGTATAAAGTTGCTTGTTTACAAGCTTATTTTTAAGCTGTGTATAAAGTATTTAAAAAAATCAAAAGGGGAATTGGGGAAGTTGAGGGAGCAGGACTCGAAACCCTCAACCCACCTCAACCCAATAAAAACCCATTTACACAAAGCACAACCATACCGCTGCGAGCCCTTGGTCTTTTTCGTTAAAGACTCAAGTGGTTGATTATTTAACACCTTTTTGAGCCCATATTCCTATAACAAGCCGTAGCTTGTTTAAGCTTATTACGGGCTTATTTGATAAGCCGGTATCACCAGCTTATTTTTCTTAGAATCTTTGCATCACTTTAGGACTTTTTTCCTTTTTATTTAGAATTTTTCATACTTATTATTTTTATTTTTAATCATTTTTCTCGTCACAGGGTTAAATATTTAAAAGCCAAAAAAATATAATTCCTTTTTAGAAAATTTTCTTTTATCATTTCAAAGGTTTAGAAACTAAGTTTAATTTTAGTGCCCTTAATTGTTTTTAGGGCTTAATTTTGATATAGTTGATAATTTAGCGCGTTTTTAGGATTCCCGTTTTGCATTTTTAGTTTAATTTTTATGCCCTTAATTTTGTTTTTTAGGTTTTAAATTCCTTAATTTTTTTCTCCTCGTAGAAATTAGAAACCTAATATCAACTTGGAGTCCCAATTCCCGCATCGGATTCTCACAACAACTTTACGACTTTTCATTTGCATTCATCACTCGGGAAACGACCCCCGGGAATCGAGACTCCCCGGATTACTATAATGTGATTTTTTTTATTCAATACCCTCATTAATTTTATATATTGATATATTAATAAGTATATCTTTATATTTATATTTATATAATTTATATATTATTAAAGGTAATAATCCAGATCGATCTGGGGTCCTTAACAGCTAATACAGGATCCACGGAAACACCATCACCTGGATCCGTTCTTTGGTTTTGCTGGATCCGTGAGGTGCAGTTGGGACATATTTTGTCTTTTTGTGATTAACCCTAAACATAAACAAAATATCTTATGTACTTAAAAATCTGACTTATTTAGATTCTTCTAGAAGGAAAATATTTCTTAACATAAATAAGGAAAATATTTTTTAGATATGGGAAGATTTGAAATATTTAGAAAGAATTGTTTTCCACTTATTTGGGTTAATCTTATTTGTCTTTTTTGATTAATATAATTAGCGTATAACTTAATTATGTGTTTACGCTTGAAATCGTTGAATTAAAAAGGTTTATGCAATGATTAAGTTTCAAATGAAATAGAAAAGTTATTTTTTCTTTGTTCATTAACTTAAACTACGTTTTAATAAAATGTCATAAATTCATAGTCATACCTTAAGTTGTTTTGAAGACGTCGTCAAGTGGAACCTTACGACTCAAATAACTTGTTCTACGTAAACTTTTTAACCCGAAGTATGAGACATAAATAACTTGTTAATTAATCAAAAACATGAAAGATCCAAATTAAAATAAATTAAAATATTCATTTTTTTTTATTTTGTTTTTTTTTTTTTTTAAATTTTTTACAAACAGGAAATAATTTTTTTGGTATATTAAAAAAAAACAGGAAGAAAAATTAAAAAGCAAATAGAGACAATAAAACTCCTCCCTATTATTTGATGATCGACAAAATTTTAAAAAAAAAAAAAATAAAAAAGAAACTCAGTTTATTAAAAAGAAGTTATGCTAACTTACCTACTCAACCACTACTATTTAAAAAAATCAACTTTAAAAAACTTTTGATAAAGTAAGAATAAACGTTGCGGATGACATTAAAAACCACCCCCCCTCCCCCCCACAAAATCCACCCCCTACAAGACGCAAAGCCCCGGCCTCACCCCCGAAAATAGCTCGTTCGCGTGCCCCACTGACCGCCCTTTCCCTCATGCCTCTCTCTAAGCCCACCCGCCATCCCCCCCCCCCACACCCCCACACCCCCGCACCGAACCTATACAAATCATCACCAAGACGTCCCCCTCCACACTCACCGCCCCGCTACCTAACACCCAACCACCTGTAAACCCCCCCTCTCATAAACCCCCAACACCCCTCATTCCCATCCCTCCACTCACCCACAACCCTTCCAAAAACGTCACCCCCCCCCATCCCCCCCCCCCCTTCACACCCCCCACTTTCCAACCTCCCCTCCCGCCACCACCCCCCATCCGTCCCCCCTCTCTCCCAGTCCAACCCCGTCCCAAACCCCCCCCCCCCCCCCCCCCCCTCCCCCCCCCCCCCCCAACACACGCCCCCCCTTCAATTCACCCACCCGACCCAAACCCGCCATGCCACCCCTCCAAAAAGACCCCCCCCACCCCACACTACACCGACTTTCCTGACAGGGCCTGTACTCCCACCCCCCCACCCCGCCCCCTGACGAATTCACCATTACAGCTTCCAAACCCACCAGACACCTTATTTTAATATTTCCACACCTCCCCCCTCCCGCCCTAAAACCCGTGCTGTCATGATTAAACCCCCTCAATCCTATCTCCCACCCCCCCACCCATACATTCTCTTTTTCCACCGCTCGCCCCTCAATTTTGCCACCCCAACTTCAAACAGTAACATAAACATATCGTGAATCTGGCGTGACTGTACCAGTTGAAAAACCACACAAATATAGGAAGAACCATCCATTCCCGCCCCCCACACTAATCACTCACCCATAAAGGAAAAAGGTCTCTGCCCTCGAACCGACGTAAGACATAAAGGGGTGGTCGGCTATCCCCGTAGAGTCCACCAACAACGCAGAAATGGAAGATTCGAGATGCTGGAGTTTTATGATTGGTTTTGTGGCCGAGATGTGTTCCCACTATTATGTCTATTCCAATATTTAGCGAGACGCACCAGCGCAAGACTTTACCTTTGATAACACACTAATAATCATCAAATATTCACGACCTATGACATCTTACCTTTCCTCCCCACCGTTACGATCTTTTCCATTCAACACCTAAACAGGGGTAGGGGCCTGCTTGAAGATCCCTCCAAAACATAACAATGAGTTTGGAGAGATCATATCAATGCCCGCCCCCCCCTTCACACAATAAATTATAAAACCACCCCTTCCATACCCCCCCCCCCCTAAACCCATACCCCCCCCTAAACAAAATACCCCCCCCATTATTTGGCAAGTGTAAGTGTTTAGCCCTATAATATTTCCAATAAATTTATATAAATTTAAATTCAATCACTGGAGCGAACCGTCCACCCGCTAGGGCTCCTTTATGTAAATCCCTTACCGAATTTTAAATATCCACTCCTCCTATTTTAAATTATTAGCCCGCAAATTGTACACACCGTTACAAAATGCACAACACATTCGGCCTAACGGCCAAAATTTCGTCCTCCGTCACCCCCGCAATCTAAATGTCCCCCCGCCCCCCCCCCAATCTTCTCCCGCCCGCACCCCCAACCTCACGGTACAACTCACCCCCCATCTAACAAGTAATTGGTAACACAAAAACCGATCTACCACACACAAACACACGAATCTATGTTTCCTAGATCCGAAAAAGATTCCATTGTGGGAGATGGAGTCGAGAAATGAACACACAGAAACGGCTAAATATAACTCCCAAAAAAAAACCTATAAAGGAACAGCTAGCATTTTTTTCAATTGCACAAAAAAAACTAAAGCCCAAAGCAAATAAGATAATTAAAAACCGACATAAAAAAAAAAAACCCAGACTCCACAAAGCATAATAAACGCTTATCAATTTAATAAAAAAACATAATCAAAACAAATCAAACCTACTGACAACAAAATACGCACCTACATAGAATCGCCCTACACCAGCCTCCACCTCCCCCACCACCACCAACAACCCTAACACCGCCCCTAACCGCTGCGGCCGCATACAAATTGTAACATATAAATACCCCCACCCCCCCCCCCCCCCCCCAATCCCAAAAATGAAATTAAAAACCCCCCCCCCCACCCCCCTCGCGCCTCCACCCACCCCCCCCCCACCCACCCCCACCCCCACACCCCACCCCTCCCCTACCCCCCAAAGAATACCCCCACCCCCTACCCACCCCAAACACCCCCCCCCTATCCGACCCACCCCCCCCCGCCCCAAAACTAAAAATAAGACCCCTTCCCCCCCCACACCCACTCCTCCCCCCCCGCCCCCCCACTTACCCCCCACACAGCCAACCAAACAACCACTCCCTCCTCCACTAACTCCCACAATACGCCCGCCCCTCCACTCCTGGACCGCATTCCCCACTCGGCAAAAACGAAACCCACCCCAATCGGACCCATCCCAACTCACCAGCTCACTCTCGCCACTACCCATAACTAACCCCCTATAAAGCCATCCCCCCCCCCCGCCACCCCCCCCTGCCCCCCCCCCCCAACAACATCATCAATACTGAGTCCCCCCCACCCCACGCCACCCCACATCTACGTCCACTCCCCCCCACAGCCTAAAGCCCTACCGCCCAACCCCAGCCCCAACCATCCAAAGACCACTCACGTATCAAACATCATCTATCCATCATCCTACCCCCTCATTCACACACTGCCCTCACCCCCCAACCAAACCACGATCCCCTAACATTAATACCCCTAACGAAACCCTCATAATCAACAATCCAATATCAAAAATAAAAATCCAATAAAAAAGTAGGAACAATATCTCACCCCAACAATAAAACAATTCAAAAAACAAAAAGAGCGAGGACTAAAGATCACCTTACCTATTATACCTTTCTATTATTGTTGGGGGTACTACATATTTAAGTGGGTATCTTGAATAGCCGGCCGATATGCAGAATGAGGCGAAATGGTGGGTGTTATTGTGAAGTTTAGAACAATAACCAACGTTTCCTCATAATATACTACTTCCTTAGCTATCCCTTTTTTTTTGTTCTTCCCCTATTTATTTAAATAATTAAAACCCATTGATGGACATTTTCATAACATTGAAACAGAACTTCAACCATTTCCGACAAGTGGTATGCGACAAGTGTATGTTTGTAGTGTGGAACGGCAGCACAAAGGTGGTTGTTGTACAAAAAAACGGACAATGCTTGTAGAGACATGATACAGCCAGCCATAATAGGGATACAAGGAGACCAAAATCGAGTCTAAAATATATTGACAACAATCTAACATGAATTCTTGTAGAGCAAACATGTAGTACAGCAAGATTTAAAATTATATTTTTTTAGAACATATTAGGAAGCATGATATGGAGCCTAAATGAGCCAGAGCAAGCACGTCTCAATGAACTTATTATAATTGTTTGAGTGTCAAAATAATAAACAAACGACAACTAAAACAAGAATTATTCTCAACGCAGACCCAGCACCGCCAAATGCGAATACTTACCCCCCACCTATAACCTAAACACTCGTATGGCCCCATAGCACTCATCACACAAAGCAACACGCAGCTATAATCCCCGCCAGCGAACCCATGCACCATCCAGCCCCCCCGTAAATCCTTTCTCCCCCCCTTTAATAATACGTATCCTGCCCCCCCCCAAACATCCCCCCCTTCCATTCTCTCCTTTCCTACTTCCACGCACTACCCCACACCTTTCAATTGCACACCCCCTCTCCCGAACCACACCCCCTTCCATAAAAGTTCCTACATGTATTGCACCGACAGCAAGATATCCTCCGCATATAAAAATCAGTATTATGTGAATTAATCTACCCCTGCGTACTCAATCGCGCTCTCACTATATGCACATAACCTCCCACTACTTACGAGTAACTCAAGAAACAGACCTAGTGTCCCAATCTGAAACAGGAATTTGACGGGATCTTAACCAAAAACAATTTATATCAAGTGACAAGAAAGAAAATCATTGTTTTTCCTAAACAAAGAGAATTGGTCTGAAAACCAATAGAGAGAGAGGACATAAATCATATCAACAATATAAAAAAGTTCGCGACATAAAAACTTGGAAGAGAAAAGAATTTGCGAATAGAAAACTCGATTGATAAAATGTGGACAAATATGAACCATGGCAATATACACAGAGAGAAGACCTAAGTACAAAATATAAAATGGAGAATAAAACTTATTTTGGGAAGAATTGTTTACGGACTATGTCGTTTCCCCAAATGTGAAGGAGATTAAAAAACGTGTCATGTCTTCGTCTTACACTTCCTTCAATGACATGACACAATAAATATATTGAAAGTAGGGACTTATTGGAACGGTGAGTTTTTTTGAACAAATACAATAAAACCATCCTCCTCTTCTCTATCTCTTCCTATAGACAATCTCTTTTATCTTCTAGTTCGTCTCACACTCGCCACGCAATCACCCTTTCCCTCTACTCTCTTCTATCCTTCCTTCCTCCTTTTCTGGAGTGGAGATTAGGAGGGTGGTGAATGATTTTTTTAATATAAAAAATAAAATAAAAAAAAATTTAAAAAAGCAAAAAACAAAAAAAAAAAAAATTAAAAAAACAAAAAAAAAAAAAATTAAAAAATAAAAAAATTAAAAAAAAATAATTAATAAAAAAAAAATAAAAAAATAATTAAAAAAATAAAAAAAAAATAAAAATAAAAAAAAAAAAAAAATTAAAAATTTATTTCTGAGTGGACGGATTAATTGGTTCATTGTCTTCTTCTTTTCTTTTCCATTTTTTTCTTACCCTACGTACACCATCAACAATTCTCTTCAAAAACAATTGTCATAAGCCACCCAGTCGGACCGTTTTTCCCACATACCGCATGGTTGTTCCACAAAGCAAATAAAATTAGACCTATATTAAAATTAGCAAAAAAATTAAATATTTAATAAACTTATTATTTTTATACTATATATTATATTTTTAATAATTTTTTTTTTTATCATATGACTCCTCCATTCTTTAACTACCGCTCTAACAATACGTCCTCACCGATATCTTCTCTATTACAATAGATCACCACCCACCCCCCCCCCCCCCCCACCCACATAGGGTACCACCCCACCCGCCCGATCTCCACACCCCCCCCCACCCCCGCAAGAGCAATGAAAAAAAAATATACACACTACCCCCCATCCCATCCAACCATATAATAGAAAAAATCGACCCCCCCCCCCCCACACAAAAAAAATCAAAACCAACCCAGTGCCCCACCCCCTCCCCCCCACCCCAACCCCCCCCTCCACCACCCCCCCCCCACACCCCCCAACGACCATCCCCAACACCCAGCCCAACACAACCACACAACCACCCCCAAAACGCTCATCCCCCCCCCCCCCACCCTCCCACCCCCCCCCCCCAAAACCCCCCCTCCCCCCCCCCCACCCCCCCACACACACCAAAACTACAAATTTATCTTGTCCACCGTCGCCACCCCTAACTAATACAGCAACAACCCAACTAAACCAGTAAACAAAAAATGATTCCCTCCCCCACCAAACCCACCACGCGCCCCACACAAACACTTCAACACTAGCCCCCATCCCAATAAAAAATATCCCAACATCAATTCCCCTGCGTAATAAAAAATACAACCTACCATCCCGCCACCAAACGCAAAACCCCCACCCGATCACCACAACACAACACCCCACCCCCCCCCCTGCGTCTGCCGGCCCCGCTCTCTCCCCAAAAACCACCCAATAGAACCCCCACCCAATCAACCATGCAAAGACCCCATCCTACCCCCTCCAACCCCCCCACCCCCCCAACCCCCCCCTATATCCCCACACCCCCCAATTCAGGAACCCGACTAGATTGAATCATCTTATCAAGCCACCATCACAACTATCCAATACTAGATAATCCTCCATCATATGAAACGACCTCACATTAAAGCTCATGTACTCATTTAATAAAAACTAGCAAAAGTTTACAAATCCACGGGGCTCAAAATAACATAAAGCCAAACCACACCCCGCCACCCAACCCCCCCCCCCCCGCCCCCTCCCCCCACCCCCCCCAAAACATAGCCCCCCCACCCAAGACCCCCCGCCCCCACGCCCTAACCAACCAGCTAAATACTGCCCCCCCGCCCCACCCCCCCAACCAAACCCACTACACCAACCCACCCCACCACTGGATCTCCTCAGCGCTTATCCCCTCGCGACTATCTCCATCCCTTATAAAAGAGACATTCCAAACATAGCTAAGTATATATAAATAACTATGCCTAATTACTAGGGTACTAATTAGCTTGGAATGATGAAACCCGACTGCAAAAGAACCAAAACCTACATATTAAAAATCCATCACCTAAACTCCACTCCAGAAGATGTCAAAAACTCGTTCAAAGTCCTTCAAAATTGTTTCATTCATGAAGGAAGACACGTTTAATCATCCTTCACCTTTGGAAACGACATAGTCGAACAATTCAAAGTTAATACAAATTGACTGTCATCCCTCACTTAAAAATGGTCAAATTTGTCCCACATTATTACCATCGAGTTCTATCGCAAATACCAACGTATCCCGCAATTGAATGATATACCCCTCCTCTCTATTGGTTTCACCATAGAAAAACAAAGATTTCATCATGTCACTTGAAAAGTTTGGTAAGATCCTTCAAATTCCTTTTCAAGGAACTTGTGTCTTCTCGAAGGAATGCCTACTTGAGCTTCTCAATCTAACTCATGAAAAACACATCTTCTATCAAAGCAACATTCCAAACATCTTAGATGTTATCAGTAGCATCTCCATGCCTTCAAATCACCAAAATCATTCAAACCTAAGGATCGTCTATAGCGATGTTCTTCTTCCCAATATTAAAATAAGGGAAACTCATTCCTTCCGTGAGAATATCATAATGTATTGGAACACTCACAACAAAAGTTCATAGATGCATGCTCTGCCATCATCTCAATCATCTCCAACAAGTCAAAAAATTTAATCTTGCTTACTACATTGCTCACAAGATTAAGATTGTCAAAAATTGAGTCGATTGTCCTCTCCTATATGGCTTGCTTATCACTCGTCTCTACAAGCATGTCCTTGCACAACATCCACCTTTGCTCCGTCCACACTCCAAACTACACTTCATCCTACACTGTCGAATGATGAATTCCATCAATGGGCAAAATAGGAAAAAGGAAGCTAAGGATGAGGAAGTTAACTTCACAATACCCAATTCGCCATCATCGGCCGGAATCACTAACCAATCCTCTCCTTTATTGGGATATTGATAAAGAATTGTCTTAGTCAATCAATGGGAGTTTATCTGTTAGCAATCATGGAGTACTATTCTAGGATGTTATTATTTGTTGCTTGCTTGTCATTACTATGTGTAAAACTATGATATTTTGAGGATTATGTATGCTTATGACTGTTATTTGTGCTTTAGTTGCATAAAATGCATGTTCTTTATGTTTTTGGGATTATTTAGCCCGTTCTGATCATTCTCGACCATCTCATGGATCTACGAATCTAGGAAACCTAGATCCGTGTGTTGTTTTGGTAGATCGGTGTACACTATGATGACCGATTTTATCCTAATTTTTTTCTTTTCAAATATCTTGATCCTTAGGATAAAATGCATCCTCCATATAATCCAATAACCTTTATACCAAAGCTTACACCAAACCCTCTATATAACAAACATACTTCAAACCACTCAATCTTATTCCTTTTCACCTAGATCAAAAAAATGTCAACACCTACACTCAAAAGGAAAATCATTCAAGAACATCTCACCAAACTCATTGTTGTAGTTCCTCCCGATGTGAAATCGAACTACTACTACGAGAAATACATCTCATGTTCGAATATATACAAGAACACACTCTGCAAAACCACAAACCATCCCTACACAACAAAATGGATCACTTGATCCCAACAACAAACTACGACCCTCATCTCATTACATGTAGATGTTGTAACAACAAAATAAAACAACTTCAACGCATACAAGAAGGAGTCCACTTTATATGCTCCTACATTTAACACCACCTTGGATCTATATCCAACCCACCATACATTCCGCACTAACTACCTTGGTGTTTGCCTCACCCTACGGATTATATGGGAAAATTAATATTTTATCCCAAGATTTAGAATTTTTTTAATTATCTTTTCTTTTTCTAGTTTATTTTAAGTCTAGTTATAGCCTTTTTAGTTTGTTTTAGCTAAATGCCCAATTTTATGTCATTTCCCTTATAATGGAATTAACATTATTAATTGATGTGTTGCAATGATGGTGGTTGTTTATTGCTTATATATATGCAAGTCGCGCCTCTACAATACTTTTTTGCTTCGACAAATGGGGGAGAAAATATGTAAACTCAACCGCTAAATACTTATTTAGTAACTTTTAATACACATGAGTTTAAATTTTGTCATCATCAAAAAGGAGGAGTTTGTTAATACAAATATTCGGTAAAAATGATATTTATATTTAATGATCTTCATGTTTTGATAATAACAAATATAATGTCATACTACGTAAAAGTTTACGTAAACAAGTTATTTAGTCGTAAGTTTACTTGACGACGTCAAATCACTTAAGGTATGAATATGACATTATTAAACGTAGTTAATGAACAAAGAAAAATATTTCTATTTCATTTAAACTTAATCATTTGCATAAACCTTTTCTAATCAAACGATTTCAAGTAAACACATAATTAATTATAAGCTAATTATATTAATCAAAAAGACAAAATAAGATTAACCATAAGTGGAAACAATCTTTCTAAATCTTTCCAAATCTTCCCAAATCTAAAAAATCTTTCCTTATTTATGTTAAGAAATATTTTCCTTCTAGAAGAATCTAATAAATCTGATTTTTAAGTACATAAGAATATTTTGTTAAGATTTGGGGTTAATCACAAAAAGACAAAATATGTCCCAACTGCAACCCACGGATCCAGCAAAACCAAAGACGGATCCAGGTGATGGTGGATTCGTGGATCCATGTATCTAGCTGTTTAGGACCAATCGATTTCTGATTATACCTTTAATAATATATAATATATACATATAAATATAAGATATACTTATAATATATAATATATAAAAATAAGAGGGTATGAATAAAAAAAATCACAATTATAGTAATCCGGGAGTACGATTCCCGGGTCGTTTCCCCGATGATGAATGCAATGAAAAGTCGAAAGTTGTTTTGAGAATCGATGCTTGAATGGGACAAGATTGATATTAGGATTCTAATTCTACGAGAAAATTAAGGCAATTTAAACTAAAAACAATTAAGGGCACTAAATTTAAACTAAAAATGCAAAACGGGAATCCTAAAAACGCGCTAAATTATCAACTATATCAAAATTAAGCCCTAAAAACAATTAAGGGCACTAAAATTAAACTTAGTTTCTAAACCTTTGAAATGATAAAAGAAAATTTTCTAAAAAGGAATTATATTTTTTTTGGCTTTTTAAATTTTTAACCTACGAAAAATGATTAAAAATAACAAATAAGTATGAAAAATTCTAAAAAAAATAAAAGTCCTAAATGATGCAAAGATTCTAAGAAAAATAAGCTGGTGATACCAGCTTATCAAATAAGCCCATAATAAGCTTAAACAAGCTACGGCTTGTTATAGGAATATGGGCTCAAAAAGGTGTTAAATAATCAACCACTTGAGTCTTTAACGAAAAAGACCCAAGGGCGCAGCGGTATGGTGTGTTTGTGTAAAGGGTTGAAATGGGTTGAGGTTGAGGGTTCGAGTCCTGCTCACCCTCAACTTCCCCAATTCCCCTTTTGCTTTTTTTTTTAAACTTTTTACACAGCTTATAAATAAGTTGTAAACAAGCAACTTTAACAAAGACAAAAAATTTTTGACTTGGTAATAAGCACGAAATAAGCAAACAAAGACAGAATGCTAAACTAACTTAAGTGCTTGAAAATTCTAACTGTTAAGCTATTTTAAACACTAATAAGCTAATGAGAATGACAAATAAGCTAAACAGATATCTAACTACCCCTAATAAGCATGAATGATCAAAAATAAGCAACTATATTAAGCTAGAAAGACAGATTGCTAAAAGTGCTTAAATACTTAAGATTTTTAAACTAAGATGCAAATAAGCTCAAATAAGTTCTACCTTAAATGAAATAAGCAACAGAACCTAAAAGCAAACTTAATAAGCAATTTTAAGCCTAACTTAAGCAGAAACAATAAGCAAATAAGCAAAAATAAGCAAAAGAGCAAAATATATGAAAACAGGCATACCAATCAGCACAAAAGGCAATTTTGAGCTTAAAAATAAGCTTAAAGATGGATCTTTATGGCTAAATCAGTTATACCACTGAAAAGCTCTCACAATAAGCTACAATAATCATGAATCAAAAAGGAGTTTGAAACACAAATAAGCCCTTAAAAAGCTTAATGAAAAAGCTGTTTGTTCATTTTTCAACACTTAGAAAACTTTTTTCAATTTTGACAAAACACTACTTTTGAGCTTAAAAATAAGCACACTAACAGATCCTTATGGATCCTGCAGACAATTAAAACAAGTAAATTTTGGACCTCAAAGAACAATAATCAAAAATCAAAAAGCATTTTGAAATTCATAATAAGCACTTTTTTGACAGTTTTGGCAAAAACTCAAAACAAACTTGTAGACTTTAGAACCTTGTTCCTAACCTTTTTTAACACATTCATAAACTCAAAAACAACACAAAAACACAATAAGCTAAAGCACAATCAAATAAGCAACTAAATTAAGCTACAACTTAACAGTTTCAAACAATGAACTCTTAAAACCTTAATATTGAGTTTTAACACTTAAAATCCTAAATAAACTGAATTTTAGGACTAATTTTACCTAATCAAAGTTGCATCAAAAGTACAAAACAGGTTTTGACCCATTTTCACCCATTATACCTACTGTCCCAAACACCCCTTTAAATGTCTCAAACTCATTTTTAGCTTATGAATTTGAGAATTAAGGTACAAATTGCAAATACCAGACAATGATAAGCTATAAACAGACCTAATGAACAAACATTCAATAAACAAATAAGCCAAAATAATAAGCTACTCAACTATGCTAATATTTTTGGTTTTTCACTGATTGTATGACAGATTTTAAGAAACTAAGATCTATACTATCTAATTAACTAAATAAGCATGAAACAAGCATAATAAGCACTACTAAGCAAATTTAAACAGAAATAAGCAAGTAAATAAAGCTAACCCTTTTAGCTAATATGAAGGAATAAGCTAAGATATGCAAAATAAGGTAGAACTGAAAATTTAGAGAGAAGTGTACCTCACACCTCAGCTAAACAGAGATGTCTGCTCTTATGAGCTTAAATCAACAAGCTCCAGCTTGTTTAGAACAAGCTGGTGGGGTGTAATAAGCCCTTCCCGAATTGGCTTATCATCCTTATCCAAAGCTTAGGTAAATTTAGGGGGTGAATTTGTTTTGAATAAAGCTCAGTTGAGCTTTTATGAGCTTAACTGAGTTAGTAACTAGCTAATGAGTAGATTTGAGCTTATGAAATAGTAGAAAAGAGCTTTTGGAATTTTAAAAACATAATAAGCAAAAACAGATTTTATAAAGTAAAGTAAGATTTCATTGATTTAATAGCTGATTACAATACTTGAAATAGAGATTACAAAGACAGAATTAAAATTACATTTAATTGAAAATTACATAAGCTAAAAAACTATATTAAGCTACTACTAAAAGCTAGAAAAAAGAAGAGAAATATGATGGAGGGATGACTCTATTATAGGAGTATAGGGAGTTTTCTAGTTCCTAACACGCTCTTCCTTGATCTCTAAATCTTGGCCCTTTAATTATTGCAATCATTTGATGCTCTTTCTCATCCGTTGGATCAAAGTATGAGCACACGGATTGCCAGCGTGGCATTCCGTGTGTCAGAGGCTTTGTGCTTCTTTAACAAAGGATTTAGTGTAAATTTCCCATCATTTGGTGTGTTTGTTTGAATCTACCGTGTCATTCCCTTTGTGTAAATGGACCAATAGAATCTCTTTAGGACTTCTTTGGCTAACTGTGGCTTATACTTGAATCTTTGTTCCACGTAGTCAATTGGGATTTACCCTTTGTTTTTGAAGCAGGGTAAAACGAGAACGACGTTGAACAGTAAAAACGGGTTTTCCCGCGCCTTTTCTTTCCTTTTTATAACTTTGTTTGACCCAGGGGTTTGGGTTGTTGACTTGGGAGCCGGGGTCCTATAAAAGTATTGGCCAGTTGTAAATGGTTTTATAATTATAAGAGATAACTACCGTTATCTCTTTAAAAAGGAGATAACGTTGTTAGGGTTTAGGGACTTATGGTGAAATTGTTTTAACATTAAGGGCTCTTTAGGATTTTAAGGTTTTGTCTTTTTGTGGGTTGACCAAGGGTTGACTTTTGATGACCTTTTGCTAGAAACTTCCGGCTCTTGTGCACTCTATCTGTGCCCGTTCCGTGTTTTGTCCGATTCACCGTTTTCCTTGTTATTTTTGGCACGATTTCGTACCTACACATTCACAAACAACAAATACACAAATACAAGCATATTTTTGCACATTTTGATCATTTAAGGGCCATTTTGGATATAATAAGATATGTGATTTCTCACATATCAAAATTCCCCAAACTAAGTGATTGCCGTGGTCCTCACGCAAGTATATATGTCTAAAACCAAATACCTCAAACATCCCCAAACTAAATCTTTGGACAAGTAGCGAAAGTCTTTTGTGGGAAGTTAAGAAATCACCAGCGTGTAAACACCCAATTTTTCCTATTTTTCAAAACTTTTTTCCATTTTTTATGATGATTTTTTTTTATTTTTTAAAATTACCTAAATTTTCCTGACTTTCGTTATCTCGCTGTAACCTTAGGGATCATTAGAACAAATGCATTTCATCCAAGAATGCCCCAAAAAGGATAAATTCATCGTCCCCGACTTTTTACTTGCTCAAACTAAGCTTAAAATGAAATCACCGCTAAATATCAGTTAAGATGCTAACACTACTCATACTTGCAATTTGTGAACCTTCACTCCCGACAATTATTATATCTTAGGTGAATGTGGCAATTTTAAATTTCAAACAGGGAATCAACTTTTGCAAAATACTTAATGCTCACGTTCCTACCGAGAATAAAGAGTTTAAGGCGAGATCAGCCCGTTAAGCGACATTCGTCTCGGCACATCCGCAACCTTCGGCTAAGTGACCAGCTTTTGACACCCCACAGAGACAGTATCGGGACTCGACGGACCTTAAGTTATTCAAAAACTCTCAGGTTTCCCGTATATATATAGCTTTAAAATAGAATAGTCAAAGTTCAAAAGCATATTTAAATTTAACAAAAAGAGATCTATTTATTAATTCACACTTAAATATTAAACATTTATGCAATTATAACCCTCGACCTTTTAGAAGGCTGCAAATATATTAAATAAAAAATATAAAGGGAAAAAAAAGAATTAAAATAATAAAAATAAAAAACAAAAATATTATATAAATTGAATAATGGGATATATAAAAAAAATATATTAATAATTAAAAAATATATAATATTATATATATATATAAATTATTTTTTTTGGGTTTTATATTTTTTATTTTTTTTATTATTTGGGGGGGGGGGTTTTTTTTTTGGGTTTTTTTTTTTTTTTTTTTTTTTTTTTGTTTTTTTGGGGGTTTTTTTTTTTGATGAGGGGTAAGATTGTTATATTTAGGGGGTGATGGAGATGGGGGGAGTAGGGGCGTTATTTTGTAAAGTACTATAGTTGTAACGAAATATATGAAACGGTAATGCGCCACATTGAGAGTAGATTTTTGAATGGTAATTTATGGGAATAGGTTTATGTTAGCCAGCCGGACGGTTTTGTAGATCCAGATAACCCCAAACGCGTATACAAGCTAAAGAAATCTCTTTATGGGTTGAAACAAGATCTACGTGCGTGGTATGACATGTTTTCCTGATATCTCAAGACTTCTCCAAAGGCTTAGTGGATCCTACTCTGTTCATCTGTAAGGAAGGCAAGGAATTACTTCTGGTATAAGTATATGTTGATGATATTATCTATGCTGCATCTACACCTAAATTTTGTGACCTATTTGCTAAAATCATGTGTTTAAAATTTAAGATGTCAATGATGGGCAAAATCTCATTTTTCTTAAGACTACAGATTTTTCAAAATCCTAGAGGCATCTTTATTAACCAGTCAAAATATGTCCTTGAATCTTTAAAGAAATACGGTTTTGACTCTTGTGACCTATTGAATACTCCCATGGTGGAAAAATCCAAACTGGATGAGGATAAAGAAGGGAAAATAGTTGATCCGTCACACTATCGTGGTATGATTGGCACCCTCCTTTATCTCACAGCCAGTAGACCTGACCTACAATTTGCTATATGCATGTGTGCCCGGTATCAGGCTCGGCCTACCAAAAAGCACTTACATGAGGTTAAAAGGATCTTTCGGTATCTAAAAGGAACCGTCAATCGAGGACTATGGTATCTGAAGGATTCTTCAATTGCACTAACAGCATTTGCAGATGCGGATCATGCTGGTTGTCAAGATACACGCCATAGCACATCTGGTAGTATGCAGTTCTTGGGAGATAGACTTGTTAGCTGGTCATCAAAAAGGCAGAAAAGCATTGCGATATCCAGTACGGAAGCTGAATATATTGCTATGTCGGGATGTTGTGCTCAAATTCTTTAGATGAGATCACATCTTACCTACTATGGCCTTATTCAATAAAATTCCAATGTACTGTGATAACAAAAGCACTATTACCTTAAGCTGCAGCAATGTTTAACATTCCAGGTCGAAGCATATAGACATCAGATTTCACTTTATCAATGAGCATGTTAAGAATGGGGTGATTGAACTTTACTTTGTCAATACGTAGTATCAACTGGCGGACATCTTCACAAAAGCCCTTGCAAGAGAAAGAATTGAATTTCTTATCAACAAGCTGGGAATGCGGAGTTTTACGCCGGAGACTCTGAAACAATTGGCAGATGAAGTTGATGAATAGTGGTGGTACCTATTCAAATATCTTGTATCATATGTATATATATTAAAACCATAAAAACCAAAAAGATTTTTTATTTTTCAGAAATTTTTATAAAAACAAAATACAAAAATATATAAAACCAAAGACAAAATTAAAAAATGAGAAAAATATAAAAAGAGGTAATAATGGCATGTCTTCTGACAATCGATAACATTTACGGCCTTAGAAATGTCATTCAATAATGATACGAGGCTGTAAATGAAGTTCGAGCAGAAGTTCAATAGTTTTTCAAAACATGCCAAATGGCTTGCTATTATTTCAGATAGCAACCCGGTCATCATCTTAAAGGCAAGTATTTCAAAAAGAAAACTTGACCTCTCAACGGGAATTTATTCTCGGGCATGGTCTACTTTATGACCATGCAAAGGCTTGTGTTTACTTTGCAACACAACCCGTGCTTCCTATATTATCATGAGTGTACGTGTCAGTGCACTTATGTGTTAAAATAAGAGAAATCTTATTTCATGGTGTTTGATTTTCAAAAATAAAACATTAAGTCATCAGAAAATGCTTTTTCTAAGACATTCGACTTCTCAAACAATGACTACAGCTCTTTAAATAGAAAACGGGTCACTGTTTGAGGGGGAGAAAATGTCAAATTTCTTCTTCATAATAATAATATGCTCATAAAGAAAAAGGTTTTAAATAATAACATGGAATAAACGGATAAAGTTTTGAATAATACGATAAAAATTCAAGGGAGTTAATTTATATAAACTATAAAGAGCTTAAGAAGTTATTTGTTTAAGATCTTTATGACTTATTTTTCAATTTGAAGACTTAGTTAATTCAGGCCTTAAACTACATTCATCAATAATGCCAACACCTCATAGTTTGTAAAAGACTTAGGAATGCTTGGAAATACTTTCATAGTTTTAAAAGCCTTAAAGTTGATTCTCACGGAATAGATTTGTATGTGTATAAGGTTTTGCTGATTTCGATGTGTCGAAACCAGCAAGGGGAAGGAGTAGATGTATACTTGATAGTGTCCTTGGCCTTCTTTTTAGGTTAGCTTCTTTTGTCTTTTGAGGTTAGCTTCTTTTGATTTTAGGCCGTTTTGAATCTTTTGGGTGCACTATTTCAATCACATGGTGGAAGAGACATCTCATCATTAGTCAGTATGTATCATTTGAGTCCCCAGGGGGAAGTGTTGAGAGTATAATTATTTAAAACGTGAGAAAAGTTCTTTCTGATTCAATTAATGCTTCCTCAAACGGTCAAATCCCTAAACTTATTCTTAAATGAAGTAGAAATATTTGATAAAAGAGGTACACATAGGTATGATGATTTATAACAACCCGAAATTTTCATCAATGAAATATCTACTTATTATATTATGATCACATTTGTACAGGAAATTTTTTGCTTTATTACATTCTATTATGTAACATTGTTTACATAGCAAACTAAACAAGTTCACACAACCTACTTATATCATCTATATCTATGTTTATATCATGTAAACCTCCTAATATGTCAAGTCAATATCTTAATATCATTTTTACCAAGTACATTATTCATTTAAACGTACTTTTCAAAGCGTTATCTCAAAACAAGCATTAAACGTTAACATTTACATCAAAACCCTAATTATATGTAATATATACCTATAAAATGAATGTACAAGCCTTTAAAGCATGTATACAAGTATCAATGCACAACATTTGAATATCTTTTCCCTCCCCCCCTAAATCAAGTTACAACTTCTAAAGCCCAATGTATAATCAATTGTGCATGAAATACCAAACTGGTCGTTTTAACCTCCTAAATCATGTTTATATCTTACCACCACTTTAACACAAGGTACAAACACCCAATTCACAACTTCTAAACCCTAATCCTAAAACCCTAATTCATCTAACCCTAAACCAAAATCATAAAACCATAGCAAATCCGTTACACCCTTAAACTAATTCATAGTTTTCAAGAAATCTAATCGGTTGATAAAACATAGGAACTGAGAAAAATCAATAGGATCTGGATATTAAGTGAAAATATAGGATTGTTAGCCTCTAATTCTGTGATCATATTTCTGGTGGAACAACCTGATTCGATAATCCGGAAGAATTAGTTATTGCCGAAATACAAAGGTGCATAGAATTTCAGCAAACCTGTAGTAAAAAGTTATTATCTCTAAATATTTATATAGTAACCTCAAATATAAAACTAAACGTTTGTAAGACTCCAAATAGCTAATCATGCTCGCTGTTTTGAGCTTCATCGGAGTTTCGAATTAAAACTGGGCAACCATTTTAACCGAGACAAAATGTTCTGTCAATAAACAGCCATTGTATAAATCAAACCAAACACCCCTAAAACGTCTAGAACCACCATGATATCATCACACCCTCACCCTAGCACCTCCATGACATCTCCATAGCAGCTTACAAGTACCTCAAACACATTCCATGGCCACCAAGAAGCTACATCATCACCTTGTTGTTCCATTTCTAGCCAAACCACACAAACACCCCTTATAAACCTTCCAACACCTCCATGCTACTTTCTAGCTTTGATAACTCATGTTATAGCCTCTCCTCATCATCCCCTAGCTGCTACACATGTCCAAGACTTGGCCATTAAGTTTCCTTGGTCCTTAAGGGTCATTCGATCCTATAAATAGGGGTAAAACCCTTCCATTTCAAACCATCCCCCACAACTTCTCTCTTACACACAAATGGAGTTCTAATACTCCCATAGCAGAAATAGAAGATCTATAGAAGTCCCAAGATCAGAAGTCAAGCAAAGAAACCAAGAAAAGAAGCCCCGGAGTTGTTATTCTAGGCGTACGAAGCTAAAAGTCCCGATTTCGACCCGTTTCCAAGCTATAAGCTCAAAACCAGGTTCCATAAGCTCACATTCTGTTTTCATACCCTTATAATGTTCACATGATCATGCTTAAATCGTTGTTAAAAGCTTTGAACTCAAAAACATATGTGTTTTACCTTTTTGATCCAAACCGAGCTCATGAAACCCTAATTTCATGTTTTTGCTTAATCTATAAGCTAATCTTGTAAACTATTGTTATAATTTATCCTAACATGCTTAATTAATGTTATTATAACCACTTTATTGATTCTTGAAAGAATTTAAGCTTAAAACCCGCGCGTTTTCATTTTAAAACCCTAATTTGACCCGTTTTGGTTTCTAGCTAAACGGATCCTTTTTCTAAACTTTTGTTACATTAAAACTTCATATTTTAGCTTATATTGATAAGCCATAACCTGCAAATATCATTTGGAGTCTTAAAATAAGCTTGCATGGCATTTTGGACTTGTTTTGCAAAAGTATTCCATGCAAGGGGTATATATCGTAACTTTCTGAAACTTGTAACTAAAGGGACTGAAAATGTCATTTTATCAAAGTTATAACTATAGGGGTCTATTATGTCACTTTCCAAAGTACAAGGTTTACTTTGTACATCTTTTAAACTAGAAGGACCAAACTCGTAAAAGTGAAAACTTCAAGGGTATATTTTGCCATTTTTCATTCTTAAGGGTCTAAAATGTAACATTTTGAAAAAGTGTAAAAATGTGTTCAAAACCTTATAAGACATAACTTTAATTAACACTTGTCGTGCTTATCATTTCCAGTTATTGAGCAAAAACGCTTAAAACCGATTATGTTATAACTATTATATAATTCATCATCGATGTGCTTTTAAAAATCCTGTCCCGAATCTATATCGTACCACAATACTAGGGAGCTTCATATTAAGGGGTTTCATCTTGGTATTACGTTCTGACTGAGTTTGTTGGGTTTACGATTTAAAGTGCCCTAGCTCCTCAAACGTTTACTGAATGACCTCTGAAATATGATGGCCCGAACGGTGATACAATAATTCCAAACTCTCCAATCAAACTCATAACAATATTAAACTATTAACTCAGGTTGCGTGACGTGGCTGTTTACCATCATTTTGCTATATCAACCTTCCCTGTTAAGATTGTGATAAAGTCGTCAGCTTTCATTTTGGAATATTTATTACAACTACCTATCAGGTGAAGTTCATAACCTCGCCTTTACTTATTTACATGTTTTATAAACCCGCGAGGGGGATACATGCTTGTTACAAACTCTTTTACATACTCGTTTATCTTATAACAATGTGATTACTTTTCAAAGACTTAATGAGTTCATAACCTCACATTTCAATCTTTTAAATACTTTATAAACCTGTAATACCTGCTATAAACCATGAATACAAGTGTTTTCTAAACTATATGCTATCCTGATATATTATTGCCTAAGTACATGGAAATATCTCTTTGGGTAGTATCTCCCAATATCTCTTCAATATCTCTTTGGGTAGTATCTCCCAATATCTCTTCAATATCTCTTTGGGTAGTATCTCCCAATATCTCTTCAATATCTCTTTGGGTAGTATCTCCCAATATCTCTTCAATATCTCTTTGGGTAGTATCTCCCAATATCTCTTCAATATCTCTTTGGGTAGTATCTCCCAATATCTCTTCAATATCTCTTTGGGTAGTATCTCCCAATATCTCTTTAATAGCTCTTTGGATAGTGACTCCTAGTATATCTTCTGGTAAAGGTTCCCGGTTCTATTAAGTTAAATATGTGGTTCATGAGTTTAGAGTAATAATACTGTTCTCCATGATAATACTGCTCTCCATAATAATACTGTTCTCCATGATAATACTGCTCTCCATAATAATACTGTTCTCCATGATAATACTGTTCTCCATGATAATAATGTTCTCCATGATAATTGTCCCTGCAATGCAAATATTTCCATTATGATAACTTGTATTCAACTATTACATTTCAAACCTATGAATTTCACTCAACCTTTGTGTTGACTTTTTAGCATGTTTATCTCAGGTAAATGAGCAACTTATGGCATGGAGTGGCATGGACTTGAAGATGGCTAAAACTTGTTATCATTCACATTTTATGTTTCTAGATTTTGGGACCTGCCTTTGTAAAACTCTGATTTTAAATGAATGATAACGTATCTTTTAAAAACGTCTCTTTTGAGTCGTTTTCTATGATTGTGTCTATGATCCATAAAGTAATACCCCAGATTAGCTTCCGCTGCTA
Organism: Tanacetum coccineum; assembly: GCA_026074375.1. Taxonomy (NCBI): domain Eukaryota; kingdom Viridiplantae; phylum Streptophyta; class Magnoliopsida; order Asterales; family Asteraceae; genus Tanacetum; species Tanacetum coccineum. The sequence goes on along the minus strand of BQNB010004937.1, from coordinate 47,769 downwards.
TATTACCAAAATAGGGGTGTTACAGAGTGGTATCAGAGCTCACGGTTATAGAGAACAAGGGTAAAACCTTAACTTTAACTATTTTCTTTTGCCATTAGTGTCCCCCGTGCCACTACATTCCCTGATTTTGAAAATGCCACTACTTTTTTTAAATAGTATGTAAAAATACATAACTACTATACTTTTATATAAATAACTTATGTTATTCATTCCTTGGTTGTTACAGTCATGTCTTCGTCCCCTCACTCTGCTATAGTCCCATCTGATTCCGATATTAATAATGCTATTCCACCACCCCAAGTTATTATTGCTCTACTAGCTGTTTTACCACCATTTCCAGTATTATCACTATCACCAATGTTTGATTCTAGAGATTCCTTTCCTTTCGAGAAGTTTTTAACACCTAAAGACACTGAAACACCTATATATCCATCTTCATCAGTAGAATCTTCATCACCGATTAGGTCAACTACACCACCACCAAACTATCCCTTAATAAGTTATCTAAGTGGTCGCAATATGAAACCATTGGGAAGTGAACTAGTCCCCGAAGAATCTAACGTTCATCACTGGAAATAATCATGGAAGATATCAAGGTTCATCATCAAGAGTCTTCTGAACAAAGAACTCAAGGGAGAACCACCATATTAGATCTATGTCATTTACAGTTTTCTAGAATCTAACCACTGGATGTATGGTATAAATAATGACGCTTGTCTTTTACATAGACAAGTTATTTATGATCTAATACAGTGGTGATTCCGGTACAAACAAGTTTCTTTCAATCCGTTTGTACAAATACTTTCCTTTTCTTCACTTAAACATTATCATTATTACCTTCATCATCCATTCATTCCAAAAATCTATATCTCACATGATTAGCAACACTCTTACAAATTCATAATCATTCCTTAACATCACTCATTCCATGATCTTCGTATACTAAAATTCTCTGTTATATTCTGCAACGTAATAACAAGGAAACACACAAGAATCTATGCAATGTCAAATGATTTCAATACCACTAGGTATGAAAATTTTGACAAAGACTTGTGATAGCATTCTTATTTGATGTTGACTTTTAAAGGTTAATGAATAACGATTTCTTACGATCTGAGTGGCGCAACGTATTCCATCCACCCAGGTTCTATCAGGATCTGGAGAAATTCTATTTTCTATCATCAAGAGGTGTGGTCTTGGAAAATAAGTAGACGTGTGAAAGGAGGTAATTATAATTATGGTGCGCAACATAATTATAAATGCATCACACACGTGAACTTGTGACCTTGATTAACCTAAATTCATACCCAGTACCTATCTCTAAACAATACCACTATAACTTTCAATTAAATCTCGGGACGAGATTTCTTTAAGGGGTGGAGACTATAACAACCCAAGGATTTTCATCAAATACAAAACCTATTTTACTATGATCACAATTGTACAGGAAATTTTTCGCTTTATTACATTACTTATATATCTTAGTATGTCATAACTAAAGTAGACAAGCTCACGCAACCTATCTAGGGCAATCCTATCTTCATATATGTCAAGCAAACATCATAACATCTCATATGAATACATTCTATCCAAAGAAAGGTACAAGTCCTTAAAAGTTCAATATACAAGTCATTAAGCATGATCTCTAAAATAGTTGTTTTACCTCCAATTTCTTCATCACCACTTATGTATAAGCTACTATACTCATTCTACAATGTGTAAACCCTAATTATTATATTCATAAGCCTTTACACACATATTTACACTCAAAACCCTAATCCAAAACCCTAAACCCTGAAACCAAGCTAGATTCTAAACCATGACACGTTTCTTTATTTTTATCCATTCTAAACCTAAACCAACTCTCAAATAAGTTTTAATAACTTAATTTATAACATTATCAATCATTTTCACATTATAATTGTGATAGTAGTAAAATAGATTCTGCATTTGATGAATTTTGGGGTTGTTATAGTCTCCACCCTTACAGAAATCTTGTCCGAGATTTAATTGAAAGTTATAGTAGTATTGTTTAGAGATAGGTACTGGGTATGAACAAGGTTAACATGTTTCCCACGTGTTGTGTTGCATTTATAATTAGTTGCGCACCATAATTATTAATTACTCCCTCTTCACACGTTTACTTATATTCCAAAGACACACCTCTTGATGATTGGAACAATGAATTTCTCCAGAATCCGATAGAACCTGGGTGGAGGATGAATACGTTGCGCACTCAGGATGTAAGAAAATCAGTTATTCTTTAACATTTAAAGTCAAACATATCGAATAAGAAAGAATTTGTATGCTTTTTCACCAAGGTCTTTGTAAAAAATTTTTTCATACCTAGTTGGTATTGAAATCATTTGAATTGTATAGTTCTGTGGTGTTCTTTGTATTACGTTGCCAGAATAATTAAACAGGAGAATTTTAGTATTTAACGAAGATCATGGGAATGATTATGAATATTTGTGGTATGTCGCTTAAATTACACATACCTTTTACCTTTAAAAAACGTGCTTAAATAACCAAAAACGGGAATTAAAATGCCAAACTATATGCTTGTTTTGCTAATTGTATTGTGCTAGGAATACGGGATAACTAAGAAAAGGACGAAAAAATAAAGCCAAAACGACCAAAAACCGGATTTCGAATGGAAAAAGTCTATGAAAGGAACCATAAGCCAAATCAAAGACGGAAAGTCAATCAAGTCAAAAAGGTCAACAGAAAAAGCCAACAGGTCAAAAGTCCAAAGTCAACCAAGTTCAACCCCGAGGCCAAAAGGACAAAGAAATTACAAGGTTTAGGGACTGACTTGTAAATCCCTAATTACTTTGTATTTTAAAAGAGTTAAGAGGAAAAATAACCAACATGGGCTGGATTGTGCAAAATACTCAATTGACAGTGGGGTGGCAAAACTGCAAGGACCCCTACTTGTACACCAAAGGGACTATTGTTGCAAAGAGTTATATAACTCTTGGGGGACTTTTTTTTGCCCCAAGGTCACCAAAAAGTTATATAACCACAAGGACTCCGGTTGCATTGACATAGGGACATATCTTCAGGACCATTTTTTGCCAAGTTCTCAAACCTCACACTCTGTTAGACCCCTAACATCTTTTCCCCGCTCGTTTTTCCCTCCAAAAACCAATCACGGGTTTGGTATACACATCTTTTTTACCTGCATACCCAATTCCCCCATGGATTTAAATTCTCCCCCGCCCCACCAACTTCCCCAGTTACAAAGGTGGCCAATGTTGGCAATCTCACTAACCCCTAAGCTCATTTCGACGACCAAGATTGACTTTTGAAGAATTATAGGCCAAGATGAGAGGCTTTGTTTTGAAACCACTCACAAAACTAAAACACTCACCCCCTTTATGTGTGTTCAAAGGGAAGCACAACAGAGGAGAAGAAAAGGAAGGACCTAGTTAATTTTCCATTTTGCTATAAAGCTTGTAAAGCCCATGTGGCAAAGGAAGTTAGTTTTTTTATGTCGTTTTAGAGAAGTTTTTAAAAGTAGTTTAAAGTGTTTTTTTTAAGTTAATGTCTCTTATGCATTTGTAATTCTCAGTTTTAATGAAAAATTAAGCTATTTTTACTCAATAAGCTCTCAATAAGCTCATTTGAGCTTATTCTTGTTAATAAGCTCAAACTCAGTTCAAAACTTGTTAAAAGCTATTAAATACTGTTTTTAATTCATTTTAGTTCATAATTGCTCTTTTGATTTCAAGTTTGGAAGCTTATGAAGAAATAAGCTAATGATAGCTTATTGAGCTTTTAGCTCAGGGAATAGAGGCTAGGAGCCAATTAGGTGTATTTTCTTTAAGCCACTCACTCTACCCAAGTGTGGCTTGGTTTGAGAACAACAAAAATCAAGGTTTCATTTTTCAATTTTCCATTTTAAAACTCAATTTTTAGCTATGGCTCTTAGCCTTATTTTACTTTTTAATTCCTGTTCAAATCTTTGCAAACTCATTTGTTTAGACTTGTTATTTATATGTTTTAAGTTTTCATTGAAAAAAATGTGTGCAATCTCAGTTTAAAACTTAAAACTGCCAAGTTAGTGTAATAAGCTAGCTGAGAAACTAGCTTATTTTTCTTAATAAGCTAGGACTTTTATTGTTAAAATAGTTTAAGTAGGTCAATATAAGTAGAAGTAGATAAAAAGTTTAGTTGTTTTACTTTTTTATTAGATTTTTTAAGTGCACATTTAGGTTTTTGACAGTTTTTTTTTAAGTAAAGGGGGTTGTTTGGGTTAACACTTAAAGAACGGCGTCAAATTGGTATGTTGCATGGGTTGTTGGCCACTTTAGGAGTCATAAGGCTTAAGTTTTTAAGATTCATTTAAACTGTTTCAATAGTTTTAAGGTGTAAAAATTGTTTTTTCTAAAGGTTTTCTAAAAAACATTTTTGAAAACTGTGATTTTCAAAGAACATCAACAAGTGCTTATTCAAAATAAGCACTTGTGAGTGTGACGTTAAGTGTCAAAATAGGTGTGTTTATTGTGTCTAATTTTAAAGTGTCCATAAAACAAGCTTTGTTTCCTTTGGACTGCTTAAGTTAAAACACCACAAAGTTTTCTTTTGGTCACTGTTTCTATAAAAAAACCCTAAAGTCCTTTTTTTCACTATCATACAGTTGAGCAAGGGTAAAATTGATTTTCAAAAGCTTAAAAATTGGTGACAAGCTGTTTTCATAGGAACACTCCATCTGTTTAAGCTTTTCTAGTATTTAAGAGCTTATTTGACAGCTTTTAGCATGCTGTCAATTAACGCTACTATAGCTAAGCATTTAAATCTCCCCTGGTTGCAAAGGGGAGATTATATTTTACAGCCCTTTTTTCTTTGTCTTGTGAGTTATAAAGCCCAAGGTTTTGGCTTATTTTAAGAGGTCTATAAGCATCTTACAATAAAGCCTCCAAGTTTCTGGCCTTTGGAAGCTTGTTTAGTTAGCTTTATTTTCCAAAGCCACAAACTTGCTTTTGGCTTTTTTTCGAAAGACTTTTGGTGTATGAGACTGCTTATTTTTTTCTCTGGCTTTATTTAAGCTTAATTTGTAAAAAGCTCTATTGTGTCCTTTTCAGCTTATTTTGTTTTGTTTGTTAAGCTGTGTTAAGCTGAATTTCCACTCCCTTTGTTGCTTTATGTAGGCTTTTTAGCATTTATTTACACCTACAGTACTACCTCCAAGGTTAGTTCTGTTGTGGGTGTAAGCCACACTTTGGCTTATTTGGAGCTTATTCCCATAAGCTCAATTGTTTCTAGTTAGATTTTTAGGTTAAGTAGACAGTAAGTTTGCTTTTTTCCTTAGGTTGCTTATTTGATATGGCCCATTGTTAGCTTATTAGCCTTTTAACTTTGTTTAGCTTTCTGTCATAATAAGCTTTCCCACGGCTGATTTAGTTTAGCCGTTGTCCTTTTCTTTTTAGGTCATTTAGTTTAGTTTTGACCACTTAGCTTATTTTAGTTTTTATGTCTTTGACTTAATTCGACCTATGTCCCAAATATGGACTCTTAGGCATTTTTTTTTCCTTTAAGCATTTATGCCTTCAGCCAACTTTAAGCGTTATTTTAGGCTATTTTATAGCTTTTCATTTAAAAAAGCTTAGAGACAAAATTGTTAAGCCACAAAGAGCTTAACGACTTTTGCTTCTTTGAGTTTCGACAAAAAAAAAAAGGGGATGCTCTTGGCCGGCGTGAGCAAGACTCGAACCCTGGGCGACCATGCCGATAATTCCCATTTATTAACACAACCCCACTTACACTGCGCCCTTTGGGTTCTTTTTCGTTAAAAGACTCAGGGGCACTTTGGTTTCTATTACCACCTTTTGGCCAATAAGGCTTATATTAAGCTGTACAGCTTATTTTCGGCTTATTACTTAAGCTTGTGTTGTGTTTTTATTTTTCGTGGATTGTTAAGTTGTAAAGTATTTTTAGAAAATTTTTCGAATTTTTAGGTAATCGTTTAATTGTTTTTTATAATTTAATTTAGTTAACAAGTCTAATTTTTTTTTTCATAAAAAATTACATAAAAATTATCCAAAAAAATATTTTGCTTTTTTAGGAAATTTTCTGTTGTTCATCTAGTTTGTAGTGGAAAAATATAAAAAAATTTTTCGTGGGTCATTTTTACAACTTTTTGTCGTTTAAAGATCGGGTCCGCGGTTCGGGATTTTTGTTTTAGACGCGTTTTTTGGGTCAAAACGAACCTCCGTTTTCGGGTTCTAGTCTTTTTTCATTCTTTCTTATTTGAATCCCTAGAGTAGTTGAAGCAAAAAATTTCTTCGTAGGTTTAATTTTACTAAAGATTTTGGTTTTCCCCCTTTTGTTCGGGATTCGTGGCCCTCGTTTAGTTTTTTTCATTAATTTCAATGTATTTTTCTTAAACGTTTTAGTTCGTTATTATATATTTGGACCTTTTTCAATTTCCCAAACTCATTCCTTCCTTCAAAGACTTCAAAAATCTTCGATCGTATGGGTTTTACCAGGTCGAGCCTCGTTGGGATTATATCGACCCGGAAAGCTTCTATACTTTTATTTCTCGGTTTTTGTGTTTTTTATTGATCTTGTTTTGGTTTTTACACTTAGATATTATATTTTATATTTTATTATATATTATATATATTTAAGGTGTGAATATCATCAATCAATTTGTAAGGAGAGTTGCAATATTACGTGAGATACAGAATTTGGAAATGAACAAGACATTGAAGGTAATTAATGATAATTGATACGGAATTGTTTGTTACAAAACGGATTTGGAAGAAAGTGTGTGGTGTGTATGTATATACTTTAAAGCCACGTATTTTATTAATAGTAACTTACAAAAAGAGCGTTCAAAACTCCTTGGTACATGACGCCAATTCGTCTCTCCATTTAGTTCATTAGATTTATAATTTCCTTATCAAATGGAAGGAAGCATTTTATTCATTTCCAATAAGATGATCTTAAATTGTCTGACCTAAGCATAAAACTTGATATGTAATGTGTAAGTTGATGATATGGTTAGAATAATTGTGATGTTGATGGTACTGATAAAACTACCCCGACCATAATATCAAGGTCATGATAATTTATGTTTCCAAGGTTTACCTGAAGGAGAGTATTCAGAGTGTGAACATGATAGTATTGACGAGTTTTGTTTACACCATTAACAAGATGTAACTGGGAATTATAACTTTATAAATCATGATAAACTTTAATATGAAAACTTCTAAAAGAGTGATACCTTATGCTAAGTATCCTTGTAGTAGGATAAAAGTTAAACAATGACAAGGATTGTCGCTTGTGTTTAGGGTTTAAGATTGGAGATGATTATGATGAGAGTTGAATATCCTCGAGAGATGTTTCTAGGTAGAGATATCCTTAAAGTGAATCAAAAAGGGAAAGCTCATTTCTAATGTAGGGCTTTTCCTGTGGCCCTGGTATTTTGGTTTTGAGCACTGATTCGCATATGTCCTTTCTTTCAACAGGCATTTCAAACGGTTGCGGTAATGGTTTGTAGATGTTTCTAGTGGTTTGTTTCTGCTAAAGTTCTTGGTCAGATGACCTTCTATGTTGCAGTTCGGCACTGACAGTACAGGGTGCTATGTGATGTAGGGTTTGCATCTTTCACACAAAGGCGATTTCCAGGATATCCGTGGTGGCTAGATATAAATCTGAAGGTTCCTTGTCTTCTATTTCTGATGTCGGTTTTGGGTTCTTGGTATTCATTGTTACGATTGTTATTGTTGTAGGTTTTTCTGATAGTTGTAGGTTGTTGACGATGTTCCCTTTATCCTCAAGGCTTTCGTTTGTATATCATTGGTTTCTTGCAAGGGAATCACGCTTTATATTCTGATCCATTTAAACTCTGGGATATGTGATGGCTTCTTCAAAAGTTTTGAGCTTGACGGCAGTGTAACGTTTCCTTCAATGCTTTAGCGGTAGGTCCCCCGATGAAAGCTTCATATTGTTCTAGGAATTCGGCACCTTGTTTGTGACATAAGTTGTTATTATTTTATAGGGATATCTTCTAATATAAGTCTTGAGATCTCTTCCATTTACGTTAGGACATTAAAATCATCTTCCATTTTCTTGATCTCAGTTCGACGGACAGTACTTGTTCGTCAGAGCCTTTTTTAACTAAGTCAGGTGATTTGATTAGCTTGCTTATTCACATAGGTTGGCATGTGCATTCCTCCCAGGACAAGGCATCCCATCAGTTAAAGTACCAATAGCAAATGTTTCTTTTGTCTTTCCTCTGCACACTTGATACGAGAAAACACCTAACTACAGTCGTTCAATACCAATGGATGAGGTTCAACCAAACTCCTTCTGTACCATTGAAGTAGGAAGGTTGCAGTTTATGATTTCTTTGTTAGTTTCCTCTTTTTTGGCTACAGGAATTTCTTCGTGGCAGGCTTGTGCTTTAAGAGCTAAAAGAGATGCCATCATTAATAAGGTTTGGCCGATTGGCTATCCAAAGTTGTGGATGGTGTTCAGATGTTGAGTCTTTTGGGTGGCATCTCTCATTACAAAAAGATTGATACGTAGTTAGAATGATATTCATAGGTTTTGAAAAAGTAATAAAAGAGAATGTGATGCTAATTGCTTAAGAAAATGCTTAAGTTTTGAAATTTTTTAAGCACTTTAGAGGTTTATGATAAAGGACGGATAAATATTGATGATAAATGGTGGAACTGATGATGAAAGAGAGATAAGTTGAAAACAATAAGGTATGAAACGGGATTGCTTTATATATATCTTGCCTTTCATGTACATAGTTAGATTTGATCAATGCGTTTTTATTTATTACCCACTACATCCCGTGGTTTAGGATAAAGCTACAAAATTTTCTAAGGTTGTGTTGATTCTGAGGCCGGTAGATGACATCCTAAAAGGATCCTCCTGATCTGTTTAGTGAACGTGCGTGGGGATTCTTTCTCAATGATTTGTTCAAGATCGGAAATTCTGTAGTAAAGCTAAGGCTATTCTTTCCTTTTGCCCTAAAACTGCTTCTTTTTGTAGTTTGATAATTGAGTACGGATTTTTTCCTTGAGGTTTCGGGTCTTTAGTTTGTACCATTATACGTCTTCTTTTCCATTTTCTCAATGCGGTGAAAAAGTGAGTTATCTAGTAATTAAATAATATCTTCGACTTGTTCCTCGTGATGTTTTTGATGGTTATCTTATTGAGCATTTTTCCTTTTATAAGTACCTGAGGTGGGGGTAGGAGTATATCTGGGAGGGAAGATGGTTGATACCAAAATTATGAGTCTTGATCCGAGATGGATAGACTAATGTAGTTGAGGAAGGAAAATGGGGGGAATGGTTTTGCTTTTAGGTGGTAATAGTCTTCAGGAACATAGTAATATCAGGATCAAATAGTAGTGTTTAGTGGTCTTATATGGGAGGATAGAGTCAAAATAGTTGGTGGAGTAAAATAGGATTTGGTGTTGAAATTGGTTATTCCTTTGCATTAAAATTGCTTATTGTAACGTCCTTCAAACAAGGATTATTGTAGAAAGACTTGAAGATAATGGGGAGATCTTAGTGATACTTTAGAGTTTTCCGAAAGCGGTTAAAAGAAATGCTTCCTGATGAAGCTGGGAAGTAATCCGATGAGACTGAAGTATAATTAAGAATATTTATAGAGGAAAGAGCGTCCTCAATATCGGAAGTAGAGCGGTTGGGAGAAGACATCGTTCTAGTTTGTAAATAACATAAGTTATTTATGTAATAGTATAATAGATATGTATATTTACATACTTGTTCCGGAATGTAGTGGCACGGAGGACTTTGATGGCTGAAAAATGAATGTGGTTATAGTTAGGTTTTGATCACCTTGTTCTCTTGTACCCTGCGCTGTGCCATCTGGTAAACACCCCCCATTTTTTACAATTTATGCAGCGGAAGATAATCTGGGGGTATTAATTCATTGATTTACAACAATTTCATTTAATCAATACGGAAACAAACTTTAAAAAGAGGGACGTTGTTGGAAAAATTTAGCTTATCATTTTCATTTATTAATCAGGTTTTACCAAAATGCAGGTCATAAAATCTAAAACATTAAGTTAGAATGTTAACATTCACCATCTTTGAGAGTCCTGCACTTCCGTGCCGCAGCTGCTCCAATTACCTGAGTAAACTGCTAAGAAGTCAAACACAAAGGTTGAGTGGAATTTCATAGGGTTTATGGTATGTGCTAAAATACCATTACCTTTACTTTAAAAACGAGCTTAAATAACCAAAAAGAACTTAAAATGCCAAATATCGCTTGTTTTTGCTTATTGTGTGTGAAGAACGGATAAACTAAGAAAAAAGGACGAAAAAACAAAGCCATAACGAACAAATCCGAACTCCGATGGAAAAAAGTACTGTGAAAGACAAATCCAAATCGAGCCGGAAAAAATCAGTTTTTACCTCTCTTCATATTCAGGTCAAAAATGTCAACAGAAAGTCAAATGGTCAAGCCCATGTCACCCGAAGCAAAAAAAAGTCAACAAATTCAAGATATATTGTTTAAGGGTTGAAATTGCCAAACCCCTAAACTTATATTTATAAGAGAAAAGAGAAAATTAAAAACAAGGGGCCAAACTGTCAATTCGGCAAAGTAATACTAGAAGGGCCAAAGTTGTCAAGTCCTAGTATTTGTACACCAAAGGGACTGGTGGTGCAAACTGTTTATAACCCCTTGGGGACTTGTTTTGCCAAGTCCCCAAAAGGTTATAAACACAAGGACCATGTATGCAATAGAACCTATAACCATGAGGGACCAACTTTGCCAAAATCCCAAACTTATACCCTGTCATCACAAAACCCACGGTTCGTCAACAACTCTTTCCCGCTTTTTGAAATCCCAAGAACCAGGACGAAATCAACAGGTTTCCCAAGCTTCCTTTTTCCCCTGCAAATACATCAAAAAGAAAACATCCCCCCTCCCTAAGAACCCTCAGCCTTGTTGCATATCCCACAAATCCCCGAAGGCCTATGTTGCAATTAATTGTTTCGCCTGTTGACGGTTTAGATGATTTTTTTGGTCTTGCTCTCACAAAACAAACACAAGAAGCACATTAGCAGCCTATAAAAGAAAGAGAAGACAGAAGTTTAAGCAGTAGTTAGTAGTTAGTTTTTAATTTACAGTTTTGTATTTTTCATTATTAAGCATTTTTCTTTTTCAAATTTTTAGGCAATACGTTTTCAGGCACTTTGTTTACTCTTGTTCTTTCAGCTTGTACTTCAACTCAGTTAGTAATAACATCATTTTCAAAAGTTTACTTTTACTTTAAAACCTTCAATTCTAAGTCGGTTTTTTCATAAAATAAAGCTCTTAATAAAGCTGATTTGAGGCTTATACTGTTCACAAGCTCAAATTTAGTTAAAAATTTCTGTTTTTTAGCTCGTCTGTTACTCCTCCTTTAGATCCATTTACATCCACTATATGATCACTTAAAGAACATTGGTATTCATTTTTGGACAAAAGGCTACATAGGATTTATAAGCTCTCAAGAGCCTTATTGAGCTTGTTGCTCAGGTTTTAGAGGCTTAGGGAGCACTATATGATCAAAGTTTTTATGTCACTCACTCTGTATAGAGTGACTTTTGTGTCTGAGACTTCACAAATACAGGTTTTACTTTTCATTTACCAGTTTTCGCATTTTAGAGCTTATTAACAAATTGCTTATTTCAAAATGGTTTTAATGGACTATTCTTGTTTTATTTAGATTAGTTAGAAATGTAGATGTTATAGTTTTAAAACTATTTAGTTAAATGTTCATGTAGCTCTTCTTCATTTTCCAAAAAACTATTCATTTGGCCTTAATAAGCTAGAAGAGAAACTTGGCTATTTACTTTCAAATAAAGCTCCTGTGAGAACTTAGTGATAGCTCTATTAGTAAATTTGGTGTTAGGAGTAGCTAAAAGGATTTAGGAGTTTTAGCTTTTAAACAGTGTTTTAATCACATCTATAGTTGACAGTTCAGATTTATGTAGTGTTTTTGGTTTTAGGATTGGTGTTGACTCTTTAGAGTCAAGATCTTTGTCAAACTCTTTCATTTTGTTGGTTTAGTGATTTTCACTAAAGTTTAGAATAGTTTTTAAAGTTTAGGTTGAAGAGTTATATTTTTGAGCTTAAAAAAGTTAAGCCTTCAGCACCAGGGCAGCTTTTAGATGTAGATTGGGTTTAATTTTTAGAGATTTAGAACTTAATAAGTGTTCTATTATAGCAAAGATGGGAGTAGCAGTACCTAGTGAATTGGTTTAGAGGATTAGAACCTCAAAGTTTAGCTTGCAAGTTAGTGCCTAGCCAAATGCATCAGCAACACTACTGTATCAGGCATCTACTAGATCCTAAATATAAGTCAACAAAATATTAACAGCTCTTAAACCACTACTTTATGTGACTGGAAATCTTAAGATGCTATTTTCTCGATTATAAGTAGATAAAAGTTCAAGTTGCCTTTATTAAAGTTGTAGAGGTTAAGCTCATCTATAAGTTTGTAGTTTTAAGTTTTTGCTAATTCTCAATTTTTAATAAGCCAAAAATAAGCTTGAATCGTAGGGTCTGTTTTGTATTTGTCTTATAGTCTAGGGTTACCCGTTTTCACTATAGTGTAAATTATTAATAGTTAACCCGCCTACCCTTTACTTTCCCCTTTTACACTTTCTACCCTATACTTTTCGAAAAATAAAAAAAAGGGGGAAAGACAAGAGGCCCGGGTGAGCAAGACTCGAACCCGGGACCTCTCGATACAAACCCCCTTTATAACACCACTCTTACCACTGCGCCCTTGGGTCTTTTTCGTTAAAGACTCAAGGGCACTTGGTATTTATGTACGTTTTGACTTATAAGCTCTAATAAGCTGTTTGGCTTATTTACGGGCTTATTGCATAAGCTGTTTGGTGTTTCTTATTTTTCGTAGGTAATTTATAGCGTAAAGTATTTTTTGTAAATTTTTCAAAATTTTTAGTAATCGTTTAATATTTTTTATAATTTAATTTCGTTAAAAGTTTATTTAATTCATATAAAATACAAAAAATTATCAAAAAATATTTTGCTTTTTTTGAAAAAATTTTCTTTTGTCATCTAGTTTGTAGGAAAATTTTTAAATTTTTCGTCAGGGTCATTTTTATTAAAACTTTCCTTTTTTAAAGAAACGGGTCCGTGTACGGGGATTTGTTTTGGATCGTTTTTGGAGTCATAACGAACTCCGTTTTTCGGTTCTAGTCTTTTTCACTCTCTCGTTATTTGGATCACTAGGAGTAGATTTTAGAAGCAAAAATTTCTTCGTTAGGGTTATTTTAAAGTTTTTTGGTTTTCCCCTTTTGGTTGGGCTTCGGGCTCTCGTTTTCTAGTATTTAATTTCGTAATTTCTAGGTTTTTCTTAATCGTTTAGTAGATTTATTATTAATTGGACTTTTCAAACTTCCCAACCAATTCCTTCTTCAAAACTCAAATCTTCGAACGTATCGATTTACCATTCCTGCCTCGTTGGGGATATAAAACGACCCGGGGGGGAAAAGGTCCTATACTACTTCTCGGTTCATTGATTCTTGGTCGGTTTTTACACTTAGTATATATAATTTTATTTTTATTGTATAATTTTATAGTTACGGTGTTTGAATCAGCAGTCAATTTTTGGACGCCGTTGACGGGAGCTTTGTGTGGAATACGATTATCGTTCGTTGTAAGTTTGTGTTTGAATATGTGAGATTATTTTCTTTTTTTATTATAAAAATATAAAACGTACATAAAATATTTTTCTATTTCTTTTTAGTATAATTATCAGATAAAAACCAAAGAATAACCAAAAACATAAAAACCATTGTCCATAAAAAGACATATAATTCACAAATGGTAGAAATACCAAAAAAATATATATTCTAACTGAGGTATTTTTCATTAAATAGTTCGGTGACTTGTTGGTTCCAACTCGAACAAAGATTTAAAAATTGCCTTTTGTGTCTCTTACGATGTGGCCTCACCTTGAAAAAAATTAAACAAACTAAAAGTGGGTATAAGGAGGGCGTTCCTAGGAAACCTACGGACCCGAAAGGAGATATAAGCTTCGCGCTATTCTTTCCTCCGCTCACCTGTGCGTTTATTCTTTTTGAGGAGCTACCTGAAGTAAGTAGATTATTCAGGTTTAAAGTTTTGTCTTTTCATTTTGTCCACTTAAAATAAATTGTGAATTGATGGGAAAAAAAACCAAAAATTATCTTCTTTTTCTTCGTATATTTTAATTCTTTTTTTATCCAATCTTATGTTTAATTCTTATGAGTCATTTCCTGGTGATCGTTTGATCCATTTTACGCGATTAAATAGAATGCTCGTCTCCTTGTGGAAGTTTGTAACACTTCAAACTGTGGATTGTTCGATAAGGCGTCTTGGTGAACAAGATTCCTTGTTCCAATACCCAAACTGTCTCAACGATCCTTTAAAATTGAAAATTTTGTCTTCAATGTGGGGACCAATTTCAGGGTTTTTCATTGTCAAAAGATGTGGCTCTAATCAAAAAGACATTCGAGGAAGTTCTTCAAAGACTTTCCAAGACTACTTATTTCGGAGTCATCCAGTCGACCAATACCAACGTTGGTTAATGCTCTCGAGAGCAATCGTTGTCAATCATGACCCCGTTGAAAATTCCTCACACAAGTATCCTCTACACATTTGGACCATTGTTGTCACGATTGCGGTTATTTCGTTAGATGGAATCTGTTGTCGGGACAATTGCACTTGTAAGTCTTGTGGGGAAGGTGTCATTTACGGTTTATTAATTCGCCTCGAGGAGTTTCGTTTTTTCTACTAATCCGGAACCATGCAAATCAAACCTTTGATGGCCCTACAATACATTACAAAGTTTTGCAACAACAATGTCTTGTTCGTAAATGCAACAAATGTGGATACAATGTATAAGAGGAGTTTGTTTTTTTTGTAAAGTGAAAATGTGAACACAAAAAAATCAATGTTTCTTCTCCATACTTTTCTAACGATTCTCCAAGTGTTGCAAAAACCATCTCCACACAACCACAATGCCGTACATACTCCTGTGGTTATTGTTGGAACGATTCTTCATTACAGTTACGATTGTCACCTCAAAGTCCGTTTGTCTACAATCAGGGACCATGTTTCAATCAAAACTTTGATTATTTCTCAAAAATTCACAAAGTTTTTCCACAAACAATATTCTTTGTGTGAACAATTGGCGGGGGTCCTAGTTGAAAACTTTACAATGTCAACCAATGAAAATGGAAAGGGACTATATTAGAGCAAAATTCTTGCTATGATTCAAATTCTTTTGGATTTGACATAGTTCATACCCCGCATTATACCGTTCAATCATCAAATCGCAGTTCTTCAAAATGACCTTCCTCAATTCTTTAAAAAATTAGCTTATGAACAAACTGGCAAACCTTACGTGATTTTTGGTTGATTCAAGTATATTCATAAAGGATGGAAAGAAAGAATACGGAATTGCGAAGTAAACAAGAGGCTAAAGATCGATCTTGGAAGGATTCCCATTTGCTTACGATGATGGACGAAGACAATACCATTAGAATCACACCCGTTTTCACAATCGAGGAACGAATAACTCTCTAAAGTTATGGGGTACGAGGCTAATCTTGACACTATTCCGGAAACGGGAACGGATGACTCTCGCGCTCTCGAATGTTCTAGTGTTGAGAACCTCTGTTTCCAATTCCCAAGTGATAGTCCGAGGGCCTCATTATGACAATGTATGTGATGTGCCTCTTTGTAACAATCCTACCTCTCTTGAAGCTTTCAAAGAACATTCTGAGATTATTGTCAATTCCTACGATGATAATTCTTCGAGTGATGACGATTCTCCCTACGGTGAGGATATCGATTATGTCGATGCATTATCTCCCGATGTTGAGATCGTCAGCTTAGAGGTGGTGGATTGTTGTTGATACGGAAAGTTGGTAGGATGATTTATGACATTCTTTTTACAAACACTCAAAGACGATTTCCTTTCGTGAAAAATTGTGAATGTTCAATCTTCTTTATTGTCTAAGGATTCGATTCATTAAGAGATTAATCCATAACCTTCTTTCCGAAAGTTGTGATCAAAGTCTACCTCCACATTCCCTAATCTTTTTCTTTGAGGAGATTAATCACCTTGATACATTCTATTCCGAATTGAAAATTTCCGCTTTTAATCTAGGAAGAAGATTAGTAGTGGCAGTCCACTACTTCATTTATGAGTTATCTCTCCTGTTTATAAAGCTTTTCTACAGTGATAACGATCATTTTAAGAGAAGAAGTTGTGGCAGTTACCAGACTGACTCATGTTTGATTTTTTTCAATGTGATTCGTTTTATCTTTTGATCTTGCGGAACTGAGATCAGTTCCCTTCCTGCCGTAGAGTGACTTTAATTATGAGGAGTTCGCCGATGAACTCAATCATATTCATGTCTCCCCGGAACTTGAATGTTTTTCCAAAATTTAAGATTGAGCTCGATCCGGGAGATTTGACTTCTATTGACCTCGGGATTCGTAAGAATACTTCTACGACTAATGTGAATGTACCATTAGAGGATGACATCCTCTCTCTTTTCACTTATGTTGTATGGATTTTTCTTGCTTTTCTCACTTACTCCCCTTTTTGTCCTCACATTATTCTTCTCTCACACCAGGAATGAGATACCATTTTTGGACCCGGCAGTTCATTGTATCATTTCTTTTATGCCGGATGTGTCTCAATCGGAGTGGATCTTTCATTAAAATTCAATGTTTATCCAAACACTTGAATGAATGTCGATGGTAGACTTTTTGTCGTCAATTGCTTCCCCATGGACCAAAGGAATTCGGGGTCGAGTCGAGCTGTGACTCGGTTAAACAATAAACAAGGCACTTCCGTGGGTGGCAAACACCATTGCTTATTCCAGTCTATCTTCTTTTCTTTATGCTAAATAAGTTGGTTTTGTGTTGTTGAGAAAGCTTTTCATTTCCACATTACACATGTTTTGTCATGTTTTGTGTGCTTTGTGTTCGTATGTCCACGGATTTTCCGGATTGTGAAGACTCTTGTGCTTTGCAGTATCCCACATGAGTTTCCACCATCCTCAGCTTCAGGTTTGGGTAATTAGTATCCAAATTTCTATCGACTTAAGTTTTATCTTTTGGCACACCTTCTTAAACGGACTTAGATTTGCGTAAGTTACCCTTTTGAAACATTCGAGGACGATGTTAGTTCTTTAGTATGGGGGATCTTCGATTTGATTTTTGCATGCAAGTCGTTGTTATCACGTCTAATCCAGTTTGTACCACCAAATTTTTGCAAAAAAATACTCAAAAAAAAATAGAAAAAACAAAAAATTTTCAAAAAAATAAAATAAGTGTTTTGTCACAGTTTTGACTTTCTAATAGGTTTAGAACTTAAGAATGAGAATAATTTTTGCTCGATCGGGCGTGTTGAGCCTAGCTAGTCCTCAACTTAAGCTTATATGCTTAAGCTTTACGGAATTCGATTGCTTCAATTTTACTAAGGTGATGAACAATGAAGTGGTTAGGAGGTAAATCTAAGTTTATTGCTGAAACAATTACTTATTTGATTGACACTTGTGGCTTTTTCTTCCAATAGATTCTAATCCACACTCATTATACGTTACCCCAATTCAGTTCAAACCTAAGTTCAACGATGTTTTTAGGGAAAAGCTGCAAATTTGTACCCTGATTTTTCTTTAAACGAGTTCTTTTCTGTTCTTAATAATTCGAAGTTAAAATGCCAAAGAAGCATGAATTGAAGTATGAATGCAATAAAATGCATGGATATTGAAATTTGCCCATAAGAAGGCAGTACATTTTGATTATATGGAGCAAGTGTACAAAGATGTGTCGTGATTACTCCCACTCCGCTAAACACGAGGTGGGGTTCAAAACTAAGACATCTACTTTAGGGATTTTAGGTGTGTTGTGCTATTCACCAGGAAGCTGAGGTCTATGTGAGGGTTCAAAACATAAGGATCACAAATCCTTAGCCATATTAGGAAGAAGGTGTTGTTGTGATTTCCCTCTACGCTAGGGAACGGGGTTGGGTTTCGAAAAACTAAGAAATCGGTCGTTGTGTGATATCCTATAGGGAAGCGTGGCCTAAGTAGGTGTTTCAAAACTAAGCAATGCATTTCTAGCTTTAAGAACTTATGATTATGATGATGAATACGTTGCAAAAAGTTCTATAGTTTAAATCTCGTTATTAAAATCATGTTACAGGTTCTAACAAGTTGGGTTGCTTTGAGGTCATGATTCATCTGAATCACGACTATGAAATAAGTTGATTCTATGTTGAGTTTGAAATGAGTACACACATTTAAATCATATAATTCATGTTGGGAGTAAAAGTTCACAAGTCATAAGTTGAGTGGCTCAGCATTTAGAGCTTATATTGGACAAATGATCTTATTGTTTAATTGCTTGGTTTGGAACTAGTGAAAAATTCGGGGGGACGATGAATTTATCGTCAGGACATCCTGAGTAGATTATTCTATGGTCGTTCTCATTCTATGATCCCAGTGTTATAAAATAAAGGAAAGAATACCACCCATCTTCTTCCTTTCAAACAGGAAGTCGAGAAAAAGAAAAGGAAAAAATCCAAAAAATTATTTGGGAAAGTTAGTGTATGAATAAAAAATTGGTGGGAAAACGGGATTTGTCGAAAAGCCTTTGATTCTTTAGTTGCCCTTGACGACACTTTGCTCTTTCAAAAATTATAGTAGTGGGGGAGTAGTAGTTGAGTTTCTCAGCTTTTTCGTAATTGTTTAACTTCATAAACATTGGTTTGTGAGGGACACGAGCATATACCTTAGTACTGGGGGATTTTGGTTATGTGCTTAAATACACATACTTTTACCTTTAAAACGAGGCTTAAAATACCAAAAACGAACATTAAAATGCCAAATATTTACGCTCTTGTTTTGCTAATTGTGTTGTTGCAGGGAACGATAACTAAGAAAAGGACGAAATAACAAAGCCAAAACGACAAAAAACCGGACTCGGAATGGAAAAGATGTGAAAGACAAAGCCAATCGATAGCCGAATCAATCATCCAGTCAATAAAGTCAATAGAATGTCAATGGTCGAAAGCCCAAGTTCAACCCGAAGCCATAAAGTCACAATCAAGGAAATATAAGTTTAAGGGTTGAAATTGGCCCAAACCCTAAAACTTTATATTTATAAGAGAAAGAGAATTAAAAAAAACAAGGGGCCAAACTGTCATTCGGCAAAGTAATTACTAGAGGGCCAAGTTGTCAAGTCCTAGTAAAGTTGTACACCAAAGGGGACTGGTGTGTTGCAAACTGTTTCTAACCCTGGGGACTTGTTTTTGCAAGTCCCCAATAAGGTTATAAACCAAAGGACATGTATGAATAGAACTTATAACCTCATGGGGGACAACTTTGCCAAAATCCAACTTATACCCTGTCATTCCCCAACTCCCCGTACAAACACTATTACCGCCTTTTTGAATAACAAGAACCCAGACGAAATAACAGGTTTTCCAAGTTCCTTTTTCCTGCAAATACACATAAGAACAATCCACTCCCTAGATACCCTCATGCCGTGTTGGCTAATCCCAAATCCCGAAGGGCCTAGTGGACGGTTTTAGATGATTTTTTTTGGTTTGCTCTCACAATAACAACACAGAAGCCAACAAACACATAAGCAGCTATAAAAGAAAAGAGAAAGACAGGATGTTTTAGAGTAGTTTAGTTTTTAATTTACAGTTTTGTATTTTCATTATTAAGCATTTTCTTTCAAATTTTTAGCAATACGTTTTCAGCACTTGTACTTTTGTTCATTCAGCTTGTACTTCACTCAGTTTAGTAATAACATTCATTTTCAAAGTTTACTTGTACTTTAAATTTCAATTCTAAGTCGTTTTTCATCAAATAAGCTTCTTAATTAAGCTCCATTTGAGCTTTATTACTTGTTCCAAGCTCCAATTTAGTGTAAATTCTGTTTTTAGGGCTAGGCATCTTACTCACTTTTGTCCATTTAAATTCCAAGTATTGTGAATAACTTCAGGGGCATTGGTTATTCTTTTTGATAGTACAAGGAGTTATAAGCTTCTCAAGAGCTTATTGAGCCTTGTTGCTCAGTGTTTTAGAGGCTTAGGGAGCATATATTGATCAAAGTTTTTTAAGTCACTCTCTCAGATAGAGTACTTTTAGTGTCTGAGACTTCACAAAAATACAGGTTTTACTTTCTACATTTACAGTTTTGCATTTAGAGCTTATTACAAATTGCTTATTCAAATGAGTTTTAATGGGAATATTCTGTTTTATTTAGCTTAGATTAGATTGTAGATGTTTATAGTTTTAATTAGCTATTTGTTAAATGTCATTTAGCTCTCATTCATTTTCAAAAAACTGTCATTTTGGCCTCTTAAAATAAAAGCTAGATGAGAAACTTCGCTATTTCCTTTATAATAAGCTGTGAACTTTAGTTTTTCTAAATAGCTCTATTTAGGTAATTGAGTAGTGTAGATAAAAGGATTTATGGAGTTTAGCTTTTAATACGGTTTTAAATTCATCTATAGTTTGACAGTTTTCAAGAATTAAGTAGTGTTTGGTTTAAACGATGGTTGTTTGGGACTCTTAGAGTCAAAGAAACTTTGTCAAACTCTTTCAATTTAGTTGAGTTTAGTGATTTCACTAAGTTTAGATAGTTTTTAAGTTTAGTTTAAAGTAGTTATAATTTTTGAGCTTAAAAAGTAAGCCTAGCACCAGGGCAGCTTTTAGATGTAGATTGGTTTTAATTTTTAGAGATTTAGAACTTAATAAGTGTTCTATTATAGCAAAGATGGGAGTAGCAGTACCTAGTGGAATTGGTTAGAGGATTAGACCCTCAAGTTTAGCTTGCAAGTTAGTGCTAGCCAAAATGCATCAGCAGCCAACTGTTTTCAGCATCTTAAACTTGCATCTTTTCATCTCATTTTCTTATAAAACTTTGTTAAGACTTAGCTTCTTTTCTTTTTTAGATATTTTTAGTATTACTTTTTAAGCAATAAGCAGCATACTTTTGTGTTGTTTTCATTTTCACCTTGAATAAGCTCAATTTAAAGTCAAAATCTAAACAAGCTCTTAAAAACACTACTTTCTGTGACGAATCTAAGATGCTTATTTTTCTAGCTGATTACAGTAGATAAAACGTTCAAGTTGCTTTATAAGTCTGTAAGCAGGTTAAGCTCATGTCTACAAGTTTGTAGTTTTAAGTTTTTGCCTAATTCTCAATTTGTAATAAGCCAAAAATAAAGCTAGATCGTCGGTCTGTTGTGTTATTTGTCTTATAGTCTAAGGGTTACCCGTTTCACTATAGTGTAAATTATTATAGTTACCGCCTACCCTATACTTTTCCCCTTTTACACTTTTACCCCTATACTTTTCGAAAAAAATAAAAAAGGGGGAAAGGGACAAGAGGCCCGGGTGTGCAAGGACTCGACCCCGGGACCTCTCGATACAACACCATTATACCCACCATCTTTGCACTGCGGCCTTGGGTCTTTTTCGTTAAGACTCAAGGGCACTTGTATTTATGTGTGTTTTTTATGAGGTTTTTAAGGGATAATAAGCTGTACAGCTTTATTTACGGGCTTATTGCTTAAGCTGATTGGTGTTCTTTTTTTTCAGTAGTTACTTTATAGAGTGAGTAAATAGTATTTTTGTAATTTTTCAGAATTTTTTTGTTATTCATTTTAATAATTTTTTATGCTTTATTTTAGATTAAAAGTTTATTTTAATTCATAAAAACACAAAAATTATCAAAAAATAATTGCTCTTTATAGAAATTTTCTTTTTGTCATCTAGTTTGTAGGAAAAAAAATTTTAAAATTTTTTCGTTGGGTCATTTTTATAAAACTTACCTTTTTTTAAAGAACGGGTCCGGGTACGGGATTTTGTTTTGACTCGTTTTTGGGTCAGACGAACTCCGTTTTTCGGTCTAGTCTTTTTCTTCTCTTCGTTATTTGGGATCCCTAGAGTGTTTTAGTTAGAAGCAAAAATTTCTTCGTGGGGTTATTTATTAAAGTTTTTAGGTTTTGCCCCCTTTGGGTTCGGGGGTTCGGGCTCTCGTTTCTAGTTTTAATTTTCGTTAATTTCTAGGTTTTTCTATTAACGTTTTATCCGATATTATCTTAATTTGACTTTTTAAACTGCCCAACCAATTCCTTCCTTCAACTCAATCTTCGATCGTTTATCGATTTACCAATCCAGCTCGTTGGGGATAAAACAACCAGGATAGGGCTCTATATACTTCTCGGTTTCATGTCTTGTGGTTTTTAACTCTTACGATTATCTTTTATTTTTTATTGTATAATATATATATATACGGTGTGAATCCAGCCCCAGTCAGTTTAATTAAACAGTTTGATACAGTAATTAGGTAATAGTGTTTTTAAACACAATTATTATGTAAATGGATATGTTTATTATAACAACCCCGTATTAGTTATATTGCCATCGAATACAATCTATATTTGTACAATGTATTATACCGTAGTTATTCGCTTATTTGGTTGTTTGTCTTTGTCTGGTTATAGTATAAGTCTGGTCTAAAGCTCATGGCAAACCAAAAACTAACTGTGTATATATCTATACCCAAAATGGATTGTATATATTTAGGAGATAATGGCCTACGGGTGTAAGGTAATTGCCAAATCCTATGAAAATTCAAATATAGTGGTTTGGCTTACCTATCGGATAAACACAAATCAGGATTCGTTCACTCCCGATAGATCTATTCCACAATATTTGCGTCAACTCGAAGAGTAATAATGGTCCATGATAATGAGGGGACTTTTTGGCACTATAGTTACTTAGAACAGTGCTGTAATGGTGTATCAGATAGCATATAATCTTGTTAAAAAAAAACAAAAAAAAAATAAAAAAAAAAAAAAAAAAAAAAAAAAAATAAAAAAAAAAAAACAAACAATAAGTATATAAAAAAAAAAAAAAAAAAAATAAAAAAAAAAAAAAAAAAAAAAAAAAAAAAAAAAAAAAAAATAATAAAAAAAAATAAAAAAAAAAAAAAAAAAAATATTAAAAAAAAAAAAAAAAAAAAATATAAAAAATAGTGTATTACTGCGTTATTGTCTTGTTTGGTCTGTTTGGTCATGTCTTGTATAGTATAGTCTGGTCTAAGCTCATGGCACACAAACTGACTAGTGTATATATATACCCAAAATGATGTGATATATATATATAGAGATAATGGCCCTCGGTGTAGGTAATTGCCATATACCTATGAAATTCAAATATAGTGTGTTTGGTTACCTATCCGGCTAACACAAACAGGATTCGTCAATCCCGATAGATCTATCCACAATATTTGCGTTCACCCGAAAGTGATTAATGGTCCATGATAATGAGGGACTTTTGGCATAATGTAACTTAGACAGTAGCTGTAATAGTGTATCAGGATAGCATATAACTTGTAAAAACACTTGTATTCCTGGTTTAAGCATGTATAAGTCTTTGAAAAGTAATCACATTGTTATAAGATAAACGAGTATGTAAAAGAGTTTGTAACAAGCATGTATCCCCCTCGCGGGTTTATAAAACATGTAAATAAGTAAAGGCGAGGTTATGAACTACACTTGGTAGGTTGACGTAATAAATATTCTAAAATGAAAGCTGACGACCTTATCACAATCTTAACCGGGGAATGTTGATATAGTAAAATGATAGTAAATAGCCACGTCACACAACCTGAGTAGAATATGTCAAGTCTTAGGAAGATTGTACTTTAGAACTTTGGTTTAAGAGTTATGAGTTTGATTGAAGAGTTTGGAATTATTGCATCACCGTTCGGGCCATCATTTGGAAAAAAATGTTAAGACAGGCAAATCTAGGAGGAGGCCTAGGATTGTTCTTTCAGAGGATGAAGATGCTGCAGAGGATTCTTCAAAACAGGGGAGGAAGATCTCTGATATTGATACATATCCCATAATCTCATTGGTACAGCCGCATCAAGACATGGAAGACATAGAATATGATTTTGATGGTACTGCTAGTATACCTGTTACCACTGCTGGGCTTAAGATTAGTACTACCAATATAGCAGTTAGTACTGATGATGCAGCAGTTACCACTGCCAGTGCTTCTATTAGTACTGTTAGTCCTCCAAGGGTTTCTACTACTGAATACATTAGTGGTGCTGAAACACTAGTGTATATTAGGATTTACGACTTTGGTCTTCAACTTTAAAAGATATACCAAGTAAACCTTGTACTTTGAAAAGTGACATAATAGACCCCTATAGTTATAACTTTGATAAAATGACATATTCCAGCCCTTTCTAGTTATTAATTGTCAGAAAGTTACGATATATACCCTTTGCATATGGATAATAAATTACAAAACATGTCCAAAATTGCCATTGCAACTATGTTAACATGTCAAAAGAATTATTTATAAGTTAATAATAAACTAAAATATGAATTTTTAAATGTAAGCCAAGTTTTAAAATAACGATTCGTTCGGCTAGAGAACAGAAACTGGGTCAATTAGGGTTTCAACAAAACCGTAAACTCGCGCGTGTTTAAGGTTCAAATTTCTTCATTAATCAATAAAGTGGTTATTTTAACATTAGTTAAGCATGCTAAGATAGATTATAACAATATTTAATCATTATAACATTTAGTTTTAAGAAAAACGCAAAATTAGGGTTTCGGGTGTACGGTTTTGGATCAAAATGGAAAATGAGCATGAATTGAGTTATGAAACTTTAACAAGAGTATATTTAGAATCATATGAACATTATAAGAGTGTAGGAGCAGAAGTAGAATCCTTAGAACCTGGGTTTGAGCTTATAGATTGAAAACGGGTTGAAATCGGGACTTTTAGCTTCGTACGCCTAGAATAACGACTCCCAGGCTTCTTTTCTTGGTTTCTTTTGCTTAACTTCTGTTCTTGGGACTTCTTAGGATCTATTAGAATTCATATTGAGCAAATGATTGCTGCTATGATGGGTTATAGAGGAGGAAGTGGGGGATGAGTTGAAATGAAGAGTTTATGGTCCTATTTATAGTCAAATGACCCTTAAAGGCCAAGGTATGCTTATGATCTAATATGGGACGTGTGTAAGGGCTAGAGGGTGATGAGTAGAGGCTATTAGATGAGTTGTATAAGCTAGAAACTAGCTTTGAGGTGTTGTCTTGCTCTTGTGATGCCGTGTGTAAACAAGGAAGAAAAAAGAGCCCAATGTGCCACTTTTTTACCAAGAACAATGTAATATTTTTGTTTCATAGCAGTGGGTAAGCCTGATATGGAGCATGGGTGAAGGATCATAGAGGTGCTTGATTGCAATGGAAAGTTCTAAAATGGGTCATTTTGCAAGATTATGGGTCGCGGGTCATTTAGGGCTTATTTAGGATTTTCAAGCTTGTAATTCGTGTACATTTGATCAATAATGATGGATTAATGTTTGTAAGGATTGTATTAAGGATTAATAATAAGAATTGATAGGTGGTTCGGGTTTAAAATGGGCGAAAACGAGTAAACGGGTCTAAAGTTTCCAATTAGGGCATAATTATGTTTCTAGATTTTATTTCTGTACATGTTGTTTTAATAGGTAAAATGATGAATGTAATGTGATTGATAAATGTGTAATTAATGTATTACAACTTATTTGCAGGTAGAATGGTTTATGTTTACACTGATAAAAACGAAGAAACAATCGTCATGGTTTAGTATTTTGCTCGGGTTAGGGTTTTCTGACTTTTGTATTAGGGGTTTTGGAGTGTATAAATGTGTATGAAGTTTATGAATGGAATAATTAAGGGGGGGTTTAGCGACATTGTAAGGAGGGTGTGGTGGAGGGTTGGGGAGCATTTAGGGGGCACGGAGTGAATGGGGGGTGGGGAGGGAGGAAATGAGAGATGGAAAACGGAGGGGGGGGTAAAACGGCCTATTTTAGATGTCATGCTTAATGACTTTACATTGTGTGCTTTGAAAACTTTGTACTTGACGTCTTGGAGGAGTTTTATATTTTCAAATGACTGGCTCAGAACAGTTACCGAATGACACTCAGCAAACTGACGCTAAGGACGCTATACACATTCTCACCAACACCAAACAAGGAACAACTTGAAACTTCCTTTGACACTCTCACCATTAAACCCCTCCTCACTAAGAATTTCCACTACTCCTAGAGTCTGCCAATTAACCCGAACACGTCTTCACCATACGTCAAATACCCCCTAGCACCTCATCACAAGTCCAATCCCATTAACAAGTCAAACAAGTCCCACGACTTCCTCACATCAAGTCCCTCTCACTTAATGCTATCGCACTACACCAAACTAACATACTCTAACCCATCCCTCACCCATCCACAATCCCCCAGGTCCCTACAATACCACCCGCTCTGTGGCCCCAATGGCCCCCTACCACAATATCACCACTACCCCTGCACTTGAATCATCGAACCAACAATGTGTGAATAAAAACGGAACACCCCCCCAAACGCGAACTCACTGACTCTGCTCAAACCAAACCCTATACAATATCCACTCATACTGACCAGCTTCCGAGTCCAAAATACAAAATCTGAAACGTATCATGCCCTTGACACCATACCCAAAGATTAGTGCAGCCAAAGTTCAAAATGGTATAACCTTACACCAACCAAAACCTAACCTACCATTCACAAGAAAATTCCTTCAACTTAATTTTCCAAGACTACTCCTCTTGATGACAGCCAATAGAATTTCTTCAGATCCTGATAGAACTTGGGTGGATGAAATACTTTAATTTGTAGAACCTGTGGGTTATGGGCCCACCATGAGGTCTGTCTGTTCTCAAGCGCTTAGATGAAACTCTGATCGAAAAGACAGAGCTATTCATTAACCTTTAAAAGTCAACATTCGTGAATAAGAATGCTATCACAAGTCCTTGTCCAAAATATTCATAACCTAGTGGTAATTTGAAATCAATTGACATTGCATAGATTCTGTGTGTGTTTCCTTTTTATTTATGTTTGCAGAATATAATAGAGAATTTTAGAATAGGATGATCAATGAATGAGTGATGCAAAGAATGATTATGAATTTGTAAGAGAAGTTTGCTAATTCACTGAATACAATTTTGAAAGGAACAGATGAGTGAAGTGTAATAATTATAATGATTAAGGAATTGTTTTACAAACAGATTGAAACGGAAACCTTTGTTTGTTCGTATGTATATACTAAGCCTACTTCTTTATACTTAAGTCACTCACAAAAAGAAGTCGTTCACCTCCTTTAACTGAAGAATTTAATAAATTATAGTTTCGGAGGAACACTCTAAACACAAACTAACCAAACCCCACCTAACTACCCAATGAACTAAGGATGACTCTAATTCATTTCAATAAAGATGAACATAAAACGTCTTAATACCTAAGCATAAAAACCACGATCTGAGTAAAGTGTATAAAATGATCTGACATAGAATTGTATAGAATAATATTTAGATTGGGTTGATTGTACTGGACATGCCCAAGTCACGCACTCGGTCATCCACCTATACATGAATCTTCCTTGTTGTAGTACATTCTGCTCTACAAACTCTAAATCCCACCACTCAACTCATTCCAAGCCCCCAAAATACGCTAAGTAAATGTCACTCAACATATAGTAATCTGCAGATCATCCAAACTCGACATTCTTTAGCCATTCCATCGAATCTAATACCTGAATAACATTACATACAGAACTTTCCATATGAACAAAAAGATATGCAACTTAAGATAAGTATCTAGTCGAAGAATAAAAGTAACAACGGGGAGGGTCCCCCTTCTTCAATCATCAATTTGAAAAACCTCAATCTCTCCACAACATACATCTCTAAGCCACACCACCCCTCTCTGAAATAAAAAACTGGACTCCCACCACCCTATCCCCAGCAACCGCTCCAGACCATCACGTAAGTTTTTTCCTGTGGCCCTGTTGTTTGCTTTTGAGCACTCGATTCGCATAATGTCTATACTTGTCCACAGACCAATACAATTTACGGAAACCGATATAGACTATTTCTAGTATTTGATCTATGATTCTGCCGTTCTTGGTCAATGTCCTATCTTATTTGCAGTCCGAAACTTACATTACAAGGACCTATGTGCTTTAGGTGCATCCTTTTCATGCAACACAAAAGGATGGATTTTCCTGTATACCCATTGTGTGGCATTATAGAGTCCTGTAAGGGTTTCTTGGCTTCCTGTTTTGTTGCTGCTGTGTTGGTGATCATAGTTAACGGTTAGTTATTGTTAGTAGTTATTCTGATAGTTGTTTTGATGATGATTACCTTTATCCTCAAGCTTCGTTTACTGTCATTAGCTTCTTGCACATAATCATGCTTTATTATTTGATCCATTAATCTCTGGGTTATGTTGATGGCTTCCTCCAAAGTTTGAGGCTTCGAGGCAGTAACATTTCCTTCAATACTTCTAGGTAATCCATTAATGAAGACTTCCATAAGTTTCTCGGCGTTTGGAACAAGATGCTTGGGCATAATGACGGCTAATTCTTGAAATCTCTTCTAATTAAGTCTTAAGATCAGTTTGCCTTTCACAACCAAGTTTGTAAAAATTTGTCTTCCCATTTTTTTTTGATCTCAGTTCGAGGACAATATTTTGTTCGTGCAGAGCCTTTTTAACTTCAGTTCAGGTGAATTTGATTAGCTTGCTCTATTCCCCATGAAGGCTGGGCAATGCATTCCAATAGGACAAGGCATCCATCAGTTTAAAGGTACCAGTAGCAAATGATACTTTATTTCCTCAGCACACCGCTTCGAGAGAAGTACTGATTCGGGATCGTTCAAACCACGAATAAGGCCTACAGGCTCTTGGTTCTACCATTAAAGTAGAAAGGTTGACAGAGCTGAAAAACTCATTGTATTTCCCGTTTATTACTATAGAGTTCCATGTAAAGTTTGTGGGATTTACTAAGCACTTTGCCATGGCAAGCAGTCGTGACTTCCAGGGCTGTAAGTAAAATCAGCAATCAGTTGCCGGGAGGAGCATCCAAAGTTATGTGGCTGGGTGTTTCGGATGTTTGACGTCCTTTTTGTGAGGCATTCTATCAACATAATAGAAGCATGAAATGTGAAAGAAATGACATCACAAGTTTAGAAAGGTAATATTTAAAATAGAAAATGGGATGCTTAAAATTGCTTAAAGAGAATTGCTTAATTTTGAATTTTTAACACATTAGGGGTTATGGTATAATTCATGAAGGCCTTCGCACCGATAAAGGCCCATTTGGTTTCACAACCATCATCCCTTCTCTAATCCTAATATCCCCCCTGCCTCACTCTCCCCTTTAAAAGTCCAAACACCCACCCGAAGCCAACAAGCCTAACCATAGTCCCTAATATCCCGATGAATCGAAAAAAACATTCACACCCCCCGACGTCTACGCCGAGTCGTGACATTCCACGCGCTAACACCCACTCTCAATCATCAAAATCACCCTGAGACTCGTTCCATCCATACATAACTACCTGTAATTTTGTAGCCATCTCGGGAAAATCACAAGCTTAAGAACCATGACTTGTGGCACCCACCATCCATCGCCCACTCCCCAACAACTCCATAAACCAATCACCTCAACTAAATCTCGTCTTGATAAACTATTGCGGATTTCTTCTTAAGAACCTCGGCGTCTATATTACGTAACCCTAAGATCCGTATCTACTTAGTACAAACGTATTACACCTCAATGCGGTGGACTCAGTTATAACCTCACCCATATACTACCCTTATCACTGACAACTATGATTACTCCACGAGAAATCTCAGCCCAACAATCACATCCCCAAAAAACCACAAAACTCCTACACCAAGCTGGATTTACTCCTACCTTCCCATCGCCGTCATTATCACCCGCCCTACCCCTAAATCAACAGCCATCCAACTCAACCCTACAATCTTCCTCCCTTCATCTTCCCCTCATCTACTGAACAACTTGATTACCACCAAACAAGGCCGTCCCCCCTCCCACACTCGGCACCCCACTACTAATCATTATATCATCCGTCATTCTCATTCTACCCCCCACCTCATTATTCTACCACTTGCAACATTATCATCCCACTTCCAATACAACCCCACCCACATCAATATCCTACCAACACCCCCCCGACAACAATACTCCCTCACCTCCCACCATTATTTCACTCGACAACATCAAACTCGTAAGAGAACATCCTCAACCCCGTTCCCATCAAACACCGCTACCCTCATTCCTCACATCACACAGTCCGATGAGTCCCTCCTGACACTTATAACCGCCACAACCTCTCTCCCCGCCTGCCACGCACCACGCATCCATCTTGTTCCCCTACTCTATTGGAGAAATGTGTCTCGTTCTCCCGACATAACATAACCCCCCCCCTAATAACCCCACCCCACCGTAACAAACTCACACCACACTACACCACTAAACAATACACAAACCCCCCAATCACACCATGTCCCCCCCCCTCCCCCCAACTCCATACTATTACCATTCCTTCCAAATCATTAAACTACTCCTCCCCATATTTAACACTAACCTATAAAATCCCAAATAACACACACCCCCACTTGATTTCCTTCATGCAGACTCCTCCACATACCCCTCCCCCAAAAATATCCCACACTGCAGCTTGAAGCTACTGCAGTTGTACATACTATACCTTGCTACAACAATCATAAACAAAATAAAACGACCCAAAAGATACGTTTATACAAAAGATATTTTTATCATTTTTTTCAAATCAGAGTTTTACAAGGGCAAGGTCCCCAACTCTAGTATTTTTTACATACAATGGGAATGATAACAATTTAGCCATCTTTCGAGTCCCATGCCACTCCCGGCAAATATTGACCAAATAACCTGAGATAAACATGCTAAAAAGTCAACACAAAGGTTGAGCGAAGTTCATAGGTTTATATAAACAGTTTAAATACAAGTCATAGTGTAATAATTATACAAACACAATTATTATGAAAATGTTATTATTATGATCTTGGGTCACGTTATTATATACTCGTTATTTGTAATAATTGCAACGAATGCAATTATCATAGTAACCGTATATTACTGCGTTATTGTCTTGTTTGGTCAGCTTTTGTCAGTCGTTGTAAAGTATAGTTCTGGTCATAATGCTTATGGCACACAATGATGGGAGCGAGATTAAACCTGACTAGTGTATTATAAATATACCCAAAATGATGTGATAATATATATATATATAGAGAGATAATGGCCCTCGGGAGTAGGTAATTGCCATATACTTAGAATATCCAAATATAGTGGTGTTTGGTTTACCTATCCGGCTTACACAAACATGATTCGTCAATCCCGATAGATCTATCCACAATATTCACGTTCACCCGAAAGTGATGAATGGTCCATGATAATGAGGGACTTTTGGCATAAAGTAACATCGACATTAATTGTAATGGTATATCAGAATAGCATATAATCTGGAAAAACACTTGTATTCGTAATTTATAGCATGTATCCCCCTCATGGGTTTATGAAAACATTAAAGAGATTAAAAGTGAGGCTATGAACTCACTAAGTCCTTAAAAAGCAATCACATTGTTATAAGATAAACGAGTATGTAATAGATTTTGTAACAAGCATGTATCCCCCTCGCGAGTTTATAAAACATGTAAATGAGTAAAGGCGAGGTTATGAACTTCACCTGATAGGTAGATGTAATAAATATTCCAAAATGAAAGCTGACAATCTTATCACAATCTTAACCGGGAAATGTTGACATAGTAAAATGATAGTAAACAGCCACGTCACGCAATAGGAAGATTGTACTCTAGAACTTTAGTTTTAAGAGTTATGAGTTTAATTGAAGAGTTTGGAATTATTGTATCACCGTTCGGGCCTCATAATTCAGAAGTCATTCAGTAAACGATTGAGGAGCTAGGGCACTTTAAATCGTAAACCCAACAACTCAGTCAGAACGTAATACCAAGATGAAACCTCTTAATATGAAGCTCCCTAGTATTGTGGTACGATATAATAGATTTTAAGCGTTTTATTCAATATCTGGAAATGTTAAGCACGAGAAGCGTTAATTAAAGTTATGTCTGGTAAGGTTTTGAATACATTTTTATACTTTTTCAAAATGTTACATTTTATACCCTTAAGTTTGAAAAGTAGCAGAATTTACCCTTAGAGTTTGCACTTTTACGACTTTGGTCCTTCAACTTTAAAAGATATACCAAGTAAACCTTGCACTTTTAAAAGTGACATAATAGACCCCTATAGTTATAACTTTGATAAAATGACATATTCAGCCCTTCTAGTTATTAATTTTAGAAAGTTACGATATATACCCCTTGCATGGATTATAATTACAAAACATGTCCAAATTGCCATGCAAGCTTATGTTAACATTTCAAAAGATATTTATAAGTTATAATAAACTAAAATATGAAGTTTTAACGTAACGCAAGTTTAAAATAACGATTCGTTAGGCTAGGAAGCAAAACGGGTCAAATTAGGGTTTCAAAACGTAAACGAGCGGGTTTTAAGTTCAAATTCCTTCATTAATCAATAAAGTGGTTATTTTAACATTAGTTAAGCATGCTAGGATAGATTATAACAATATTTAATCATTATAACATTTAGTTTTAAGAAAAACACGAAATTAGGGTTTCGGGTGTACGGTTTTGGATCAAAATGGAAAATAAGCATGAATTGAGTTATGAAAATTTAACAAGAGTATATTTAGGATCATATGAATATTATAAGAGTGTAGGAGCAGAAGTAGAATCCTTAAAACCTGGGTTTGAGCTTATAGATTGAAAACGGGTTGAAATCGGGACTTTTAGTTTCGTACGCTTAGAATAACGACTCCCGGGCTTCTTTTCTTGGTTTCTTTTGCTTCAATTCTGTTCTTGGGACTTCTTAGGATTTATTAGAATTCATATTGAGCAAATGATTGCTGCTATGATGGGTTATAGAGGAGGAAGCGTGGGATGAGTAGAAATGAAGAGTTTATTATCTTATTTATAGTCAAATGACCCTTAAAGGCCAAGGTATGCTTATGATCTGATATGGGACGTATGTAAGGGCTAGAGAGTGATGATGAGAGGCTATGAGATGAGTTGTATAAGCTAGAAACTAGCTTTGAGGTGTTGTCTTGCTCTTGTGATGCCGTGTGTAAACAAGGAAGAAAAAGAGACCATGTGGCCAATTTTTGTACCAAGAACATGTAAGATTTTTGTTATAGCAGGTGGGTAAGCTGCTATGGAGCATGTGGGTGAGTCATGAGGTGCTTGATTGCAATGGAAAGTACTAAATTGGTCATTTTGCAAGATTATGGGATCGCGATGTCATTTATGGCTTATTTAGGATTTTCAAGCTTGTAATTCGTGTACATTTGATCAATAATGATGAAGTAATGTTTGTAAGGTTTGTATTATGGATTAATAAGAAGAATTGATAGGTGGTTCGGGTTTAAAATGGGCAAAAACAAGTAAACGGGTCCAAAGTTCCAGTTAGGGTATAATTAGGGTTTTCTAGATTTATTTCTTGTACATTGTTGTTAATATGGTGAAATGATGATGGAATGTGATTGATAATGTTGTAATTAATGTTATTACAACTTATTTGAGTATTGGTTTAGGTTTACAATGGATAAAAACGAAGAAACGGGTCATGGTTTAGTATTTTGCTCGGGTTAGGGTTTCTGACTTTTGTATTAGGGTTTTGAGTGTAAAAATGTGTACGAAAAGTTACTGAATAAATAATTAGGTTTACACCATTGTATATGAGTCCTAGTAGCTTTTACACAAGTGATGGTGAAGAATTAGAATGAAAAAGGGAGTAAAACGGCGATTTTAGGATGTCATGCTTAAATGACCTTGTACATTGTGCTTTGAAAACTTGTACTTGACTTGGAGGGAGTTTATATTTCAAATGAGATGTTATGTTACTTGTATATATGCTTTAGTAGCTTGTACATTCACTTTAGATATTAACCTTTCATGGAATTAGGGTTTAGAGGTATACGATAATGGTTTAAAGCTCGTTTTGATATAACGTTTGCGAATGTACATGTATATGAATTAATGTACTTTATAATAAGGTTTATGTGATATTGACTTGAAGGTTATGATGTTTTGATTGATCATATTTAGAAGATAGATAGCCATAGATAGGTTGCGTGAGTTCGTCTACTTTAGTTATGTAACTTACACGACATATTAAGATATTGACAATGCGAGTAATGTAATAAAGCGAAAAATTTCCCCGTATAATTGTGATAATAGTAAAATAGGTTGATGAAAATTCTTGGGTTGTTATACTTGGGATGACAAAGATGTATGATTTGTGAGGTTGACAAGTTACACATGCTTTTGGGTTTATCCTTTGGTTAACACATATTATAGTTTAAGAGTTAGTGGGAAATGGTTGAATTATTTCTTGTGTTTGTGTAATATAATCGGCTAGATGGTGAAATTAGGATAGAATGTTATAAATTTTTGGGTATTGAGTATAATGGTGGGTGTTTGTTGAAGTGTAGATGGGTTTATGGGTTTACATGTATGCAAAAATATAATTTATTACGAAACGTAAATGTTTAACGTAACGAATAAAAATAAAAAGTGAAAAGTTATAAATTATCTTTGTAAATATAATATAACATTTGTTTGACGTAAACTTTTATTTGTTTGATGTCCGTTTACGTTGATTGTTGATTTTTAGTTTACGCGATTTAAACTAAACGGTGAAATTAAAAGTAAACGCGTAAAATTTTAAAATAAATAGTTAAGTATTTATTGACGTAAAATGATATGAAAATGTGAATTGTTACAAAACTTACCGAGTGAGTTGAAATGTGGCGCGTGAATGCCATTCCACCCATCAAAGTCGCGCGCGAGTTTTACCTTGAAAGCTGACTGACTTACCTCGATGAGTTACAAAAAAGTGGGACTCATTTTTTTCTATCGTTACATTCTATAAAAAAATATCTTTTTTTTTCAAAACCCCCATTTTTTACTTATAAATACCTACTCTTCACCAATTTTTATACACAACTCTACCATTTTATACACACTTCTCACATTCTTTACTCAAAAAACATATATTTCATTCCTCATTTAATTAAAATGAATTTGTATACGTTTATGGGCCTAGATGTAGAAAAAGGAGAAAAAGTTAATAGCCGTAGGGTGACTTTTTTTAGACAAGCAATTGCGTTTATTAAGCATAGACGACAAGTAATTCGACTGAAGAGAAACCGCATAAATCGAGATCGTTCTGGTGCTCATGAGCGTTTAGTCACCTCCTTTTTAGCAAGGACCCAATGTACGATGCATATAAATTACGAAAGATGTTCCAAATGGCTCTCCCTCTTTTCAACCGGATAGTTACTGAGGTAACTAATCACGATGCATACTTTCGTAATAATATTGATTGTACTAAAAAGAAGGCATTTCCCCGTTGTTGAAGTGCACCTCCGCAATTCGTCAATTGGCATACGACGTTAATGTTGATTTTCTAGATGAATATCTGCAAATGAGTAAGGGAAGTTCACGTACGACTCTTGATCATTTTTGTCAAGCTATTATGAAAATATATGGGCCTGGGTATTTGAGGAAAACGGTGACTCATGTTGAAAAACTTTATCGGCATCATGAAGAAAAGCACGGGTTTCTAGAGTTGTTAGAAAGCCTTGATTGTATGGATTGGGAGTGGTTTGGTTGTTTGTACGACTTCAAAGGGAAATATGTTAGACCTGATCATGGTACGAATCCGTTCATTTTGGTGGAAGCTATTGCGTCACAAGACTTATGTATATGGCATGCTTTCTTTGGTGTTGCTGGGTCGAACAACGACATCAACGTTTTATATCAATCCCTTTTATTTAACGATCTCAAAACCGGACAAGCACCAAAGATTACTTTTGTAGCTAACATCGCAACTTACCCATGGGGATACTATCTTATTGGCGGGATATAGCCGGAATTTGCGACACTCGTTAAGAACGATTCCAGAACCAGCTAAAGATGAACCACAAACCAATTTTGAATAATCTAAAGGGTACGGAATCAGTAACAGGAAAGATGTGAACGAGGCAGTTTTGGTGTTCTGAAGAAGAAATTGGCCATACTAGCCAATCTCACACGAGCACTGAAAAAAGAAAGAATTATTAATATGATGTACACATGCATCATATTACATAATATGATTAAAAAATTCAAAAGAGTTGCGATATCTCCCAAACATCCGGACAACCTCGTACGATCCGATAAACAAGTGCCATAAGTTATGACTGGATCAGATCAGCACAAGCGTATCAAAACCTTTAAACCGATTTGATAGAACACTTGTCTCGTAATGTTTAATTTTAGCTGTATTTGTAATATTTGTTAATATTCGAAGTCTATGTAATGTTTTTTATTTATGAATAAAAGTTTTTAATTTATTTTACGTTTTTATTAATTTCGTACGTTTACGTAAATATTTACGTTTTTAGTTTATGAATAAAAGTATTTAAATAAAAAATGATGACGAAAGGTGAGTTTCAAAGTTGCCATTACGATTGAAAGGTGAGTTGTAGTGAGTTAAATAAGAGGAGAGAGAAAGCTAATGTGATGCTGAGATAGAAGGCGGGTTTTCCCCCCCATAGGAGACCATCGCTGCGCCATTTTGTAATTTCATTATTATACTTTTAGGCGTCTTGGTAAAAACAAAGACTAGATGATTATTCCTAGAATTACACAAGATGCATGTCACCATAATTTCTACATTTTAATGCTACTTGACATAGGTCCGCTGTGGGACAATTAGCGGGCGTCATTTTGGGTTGGCGGATAAATAGGTTGGTCGTCATAACATTTTGTTTCAACCCATGAAAGGTTGGCAGATCTTTGTGGCCGTTATAAAATATGTGAGAACAATGGTTTTGAAATGGTATATTGTCTACAGATTGCAAATGATCACACGTCTATTATGTCCACAAATATCATACACAATAGCTTTACAAAAATGATTTCAAACAAACCCAGATTGACATAAGTTGGTGAGGCTCCTGCATTTAAAATTTTGCAACATATCAATGAAATATAGAAAAAATTGTAACTTATAATCAATTTCATGAGTTAAATGAGAGAACAATCTGTTACTTGCAACGGTACCTGCGCAACCTGCGTCCCCATCGGTTGAGGTAGTTTCACTTGTAACAGTCCGGCTGCGGACATGTTGTATCTGTTTGAAAACAGAGAAGAAGATATAAGTCATTGTGCACTCCTTAAAGTGCCTACTCTCTTTTAGAAAACACAAAGACCAAAGAATCTAAACTTCTATTATACGGGGTATTTAAGGTTTTTACCATAGAAATTCAAGATGCTCATCGTTTGGCAAAAAGGATCTAAATGTACCTTTTGATATAATCTAAATAACATAGAAAGCGGTACTGAAGACTTTTGATTATGAAATACGTCATCTGATGGTAGTAATGCAAGTTGTTAATTCCATCCAACACCTGCCAGCAAAACAATTGATAACATCAAATATTTTATACTTTTTAGTGTTAATTTCCCTACCAAAATACTTGCAATTGTCTTATAAATACTTGAATTCGATGCTTTTACGGTTATTTTTTTGTTTTCAGGTAAAATGCAAGTATGAGACAAGAAATATAGGAAATGGACCAAAAAATGAAGAAAACACAGATTCTTACGAGACTTTACGGTGTAACCCATACGATAGTGTTACGCCATAACCTATTCAAGGCAATACACGTCATCCAGCAACATTACGGCGTAACCTCACACAAGGTTTACGCCGTAACAATATTATTATAGAAGGCTGAGTCATCCTAGTCAGCATTACGGCGTAACATGTTCACTTGATTACGCTGTAACATCTTTTAAGCCTGCATGATTGAAAGTACGCGTCAGCACTTTACGACGTAAACCTCAAAAAAGTTATGCCGTAAACTATTCAAAATCTATAAATAGAGGCCTTATCCAAACAATTTAATATAAACTAATCCACGACAGCTCTAAGAAGCGACCAAGGCTTTGACACCTCGAAGAATTCCACCAAAAGTCCAAGGGAGATCACACTTATCTTACTTTTGTATTTAACCGCTCATAAATGACTCCTATAAGAATTATGAGTTTTCCATCCATGGTTACCTTTATTAATTCTTGCTGTGTTGTTTCCATGAGCGGCTAAGCACTTCAAGTGTTGGCCTAGTCATGAATTTACTATCGTAATATTTGTTTCCTGTTAGATTATGGTTTCGTTGGATATCCTTTGACTATTGTGTAACCCTAGGTTTTGGTAGTATTGCGGGTGGTTCAGATCATGTTAATCCTGATTTGATTAATCACTTAACGTAGGGATTTAGGCAGGGTTACTAAGGATTGGGAATTCATCCAAACCTAATGTAAGGACTAACCCTGTTACCTCCTCTATCATCTAATATACTTAAAAAAGCACAAGAACTCTTTTAGAGAGGGTTAATAATCTGCATTGGTTATTAGACTAGTTCTTGGGATATTTGGGATTAATCACTATAACTTGGTTGCCCTACCTTTGTGACTTTTAGGGGATTCTGGATTGCAAGAATTATAGGATAGACTAAAGATATCTATTCAAGTCTGTCGACTTTAGAAACCACCAATGAAACCATGATGTAACATTGCAAAGGAAAACATAGTTATAACTAGACATGCGCAAACCGGTTAACCAGTTTCGGTTCGGTTTTAGTCAACAGGAACCTGTTTCAGTCAACGAACCAGTCGAAACCGGTTTTGGAGAAACCCGAACCGGTTTGGAACCGGTTTTGGGCGGTTCAAAATTCAAACCGGTCACACCGGTTTGGAACCTGTTCATAACCGGTTAACCTGTAAAACCGGTTTGGATCGGTTTGTGTTTTTTTTGTTTTTTGTGGTTTTATACGCAATAAACTGAATAAACTTCTTTTATTTTATAGAAAACCTAATACATCAAAAAGGAAAATACAACATAATACATCGGAATTGAAAATACAACATCATAATTAACAATTAGTAATCATCATGATAGTTCGTCATATCATAAACATAATCACCCTCTTCTCCTCCCGAACCGGGTCTGGACATAGAACCTTCGCTGCTAGCAGCATCAAGTGGAATTTCTTCATCGGATAGTGATGACATCAAATAACATCTATTAGCATCATTTATCCCATGTAAATAACTCATTTTGTATGATTATTGCAAGGAATTGTTACTTAATCATTTGTATTTGAGAATTGCAGTAATTATAGAGTACTTGGTGAAGATTAGCTAAAAGGCACGCATTTTGGAGCATACATGAAGAGTTCGAGAAAGTCTACTAATTTGACAGCAAATACGCCGTATTATTCTAGACCTATACGACGTATCCAAGACTTTGATGAATCAAAAGAACATTGCCTGACTTTAAAGAATACGCCGTATCCACATCAGTATATACGTCGTATATTATACTTTGGTCAAATATCAAGAAAATCACACTTTTAGCCAATACTCCGTACCCAAGAAGCCTAATACGCCGTACCCAAGGACCCAATACACTGTACCAGAGGGGCTCAATACGCCCGTAACCCAAAAGTTCTGATACACCAACAACAACTACCCTAATGATCGCAAGAACAATAACCACTCCAACAATCGCAACAACAACAACTACCAAGATAACCGCAACAATAACAACCGTAACAATGATCACCACCAACAGCAGAATAGGAGGCAAGAAACCTTCAGGACTTATGCTGCCACCAATGGGTATACTGGAAATCGTCCCTTGTGACCTTGCATCACATAGGACCTTGCACTGTCAAGTGTCAGACTTGCAATAGGATAGGTCATCTGACCAGGAACTGCAGAAACAAAAGACCAACCACTAGAAACAACCTACAACCAGTATCCGTAACTTGTAATGCCTGTGGAGAGAAAGGGCATTATGCAAATCAATGCTCAAAAGCAAACAACAGGGCCACAGGGGAGCCTACTTACTAAGAGACAAGATTGCTTTTGTTCACTTTAGGATTTCTACCCTAGAAACAACTCTCGAGGATATTCAAGTTCGCCACCAGTTATATATGAAGGATCTTCTGAAACACACTTCATAAGTTTAAAAACCCTAAACACCAAGCTACTATCCTTGTCATTTATTACTTTTATCTAGAATCCTACCACGAGACACGTAGCATAAGTGTCAACACTTGTAAAGTTTTAATGATGTAAGATATGTAAGATAAAGTTATCCATGAAATAATAAAGTGGTAATTCCGTTACGCCTTGATGTCTGATGATATCAAAACTTGACATCGTTTGTCAATCCCATTAGTTCTATTATATTCAACTCTGAATAATCAGTACAATCATCACACCTGAATATTTCTAACAATTCATTTTCTACCACATTTCCATAGCATGTTTTTATGCTTAGGTCAGACAATTTATGATCATTCTTATTTAAATGTAATAGGTAACTTCTTATTTTTGAATAAGGACAATTATAAATCTTCGAACTATGATTTTTAAATTCTCAGTTACATGAAGTTAGACGCTTCTTTTTGTATAGTGAATAATTATAAAATATGTTGCTTAAGTATATAACATGCGTACAAAACAAGTTTATTTCAAGTCGTTTGTACAATCAATTTCGCTAACCCGCATAGTTCCAATATCACGCCACTATTTCCTTCATTATCATTATTACCTTCATCATTTTTTCATTTCAAGATCTATATCTCACTGTGATTAGCAACTCTCTACAAAATTTCATATCATCTTTGACATCACTCATTCTATGATCTCCGTATTCTAAATTTTTTTGTTATATTCTGCAACATAATAAAAAGGAAACACACAAGAATATATACAATGTCAAATGATTTCAATACCACTAGGTATGAAAATTTTGACAAAGACTTAGTGAAGTTCATAACCTCGCATTTACTTATTTACATGTTTTATAAACACGTGAGGGGGATACATGCTTGTTACAAACTCTTTTACATACTCGTTTATCTTATAACAATGTGATTACTTTTCAAAGACTTATACATGCTTAAACCAGGAATACAAGTGTTTTTACATGTTATATGCTATCCTGATATACTATTATGACTAATGTCTAAGTTACTATATGCCAAAAGTCCCTCATTATCATGGACCATTAATCACTTACGGGTGAACGCGAATATTGTGGATAGATCAATCGGGATTGACGAATCCTGTTTGTGTTAGCCGGATAGGTAACTAAACACACTATATTTGAATTTCATAGGTATATGACAATTACCTACACCGAGGGCCATTATCTCTCTATTATATTATATATTTATCTACATCATTTTGGGTACTATTTACACAATAGTCAGTTTGTGTGGACCATGAGCTTAGACCAGGACTATACTATAAAGACTTGATCAAACAGGGTCCAAACAAGGACATTAACGCAGTACTTACAACAGTTACTATAATAATTGTTTTCGTTGCAATTATTACATATAACGGGGTATATAATAACATGACACCAGAGATTTTTTACAATAACATTTTCTTTATAATTAGGTTTGTACATTATTACTCTATGATTGTATTCAAATGTTTTCCCTTTTTTTATTTTTTTTTATCAAACCTATGGTATTTCACTCAACCCTTTTGTGTTGACTTTATAGCATGGTTTATTTATCTCTGGTTATTGTGCAATATAACCGGCACGGTTTGACATGGACTCGAGATGGCAATAAACTTGTTATCATTCACAAATGGATGTAACTAGATTTTGGGAACTGCCTTTGTAAAACTATGATTTGAAATGAATTTTAACGTATCTTTTGTACACGTCTCTTTTGGGGTCGTTTTTCTATGATTATGATTGTTGTACCATGAAGTAATACCCTGGATTAGCTTCCGCTGCTATATTGTAAAAATGGGGGTGTTAAAATACTAACAAAGTCAAGTTTTTGTTAGCATTATTTTTAGAGGTGGCGGGTTTGGATTATGGTGAATATGGAGTTAATGATGCATTTGATGAAGGATTGATTGATGATGAGATGAATTGAATAGATTGGTGAAACAACAAAGTATATATCGGGATTGCCTTTTGTATTAAGAACAACTTGCCTTAGCTACTATACATAGTCAAGATTTGACAAGTGTTTTTATTTATACCACACATCCCGTGGCTAGGTTAAAAGCTAATACTAGAATCTAAGCTAGTAGTTGGATGATTATTCCATACGGTTCTTGAGTTCGTTGATGGAGTCTTGGAGATTTTCTATATCCGCTTGGTGATGAATATGAATGTCGTTGATAATGTCTCCTAGTTCGGTAGTTCTGAAGCGGTCTAGAGAGATCTTATGGTTACTTCCTATTTGTTTTCTCTGGAGTTTGGTAATTTAGGCACGTGCTTGTTGAAGTTCAGCTTCCAAAATATCAAAATCTTGTTGGATGATTACTCGTCCTTTTCCGAGACCTTTGACTTTATCTTCTATATGCACAATACGACGGGGGAGTTCTCCTAAGTAATTCTAATTTCTTCGGATGTGTTCCATGCGCTCTATACTTGTCTTTCGTGAGCTTTTACCTATCTCAAAGGCTTGAGGTAGGGAAGAGGTAGAAGAAGATGATCGGCCTTGTTTCTTGGGTGACAAAAATTCTTGAGGATTAGGCATTGAAGATAGAGGTATGATAGTTGGAGGCGGGATAGGTGATTTTTTAGTATAAAAGGCTTGCAAAGCTTTCATGTAGGGATCCATCATGAAATAATGAAAGAGTTGGTGAGCTAGAGGGACTATTCCAAAAGCAGTTGCTATGAGCTAGGTAAGTTTTTCCCGGTGAAGTCGGGATATAATCCGGAGAAGCCGGAGGAAGATAGTTTGGGAAGTTGGAGGAAAAGGCATCCTCCATATTAGAAGTAGGATGGTCGGGAGAAGACATCGTTCTGTTTAACAACCCAGCGGTAAATAAACATAGCTTTAATTATTAGTATATAATAGTTATGTATCTTTACATACCATTTCGGAAGATATAGCGGCAAGGAGGATTTTCTTGGATAAAAAAAGAAAAATAGTTATAGTTAAGGTTTCAACTTGTTCTCTATAATGTGGCGCTTGATACCAAATCTGTAAACACCCCCATTTTTACATTAGCAGCGGAAGCTAATATTTGGGGTATTACTTTAAGTTTACAATAGTCATAATCTAGAAAACGAATCAAAAAGGAGTCGTTTTTGAAAATTAAGATATCAGTTCATTATTCATCGAGTTTTTAAAACGAAGGTCCCAAATATCTAAAACACAAAGTTTGAATGATAACAGTTTTGCCATCTTCAAAGTCCTTGCAATCCATGCCATAGGTTGCTTAATTACCT
This sequence comes from Tanacetum coccineum, assembly GCA_026074375.1. NCBI lineage: Eukaryota > Viridiplantae > Streptophyta > Magnoliopsida > Asterales > Asteraceae > Tanacetum > Tanacetum coccineum. Next base: position 4,412 of record BQNB010004937.1, on the reverse strand, counting down.
AAGATAAAAACATGCTAAAAAGTCAACCAAAGGTAGAGGTGTTATTCTATAGTGTTTAATGTTAAAATAATTTGGAATGCCAAAATTCGATATTGGGTTAAGTTGTTATCACCCATTATAAAAACAAGTATTATTGACAATGAGCTCATGAATCTGAAGCTTGGGATAATTTGATATGTTATAGCCCCAACGGATGCCTTTGCCAAAACACATGCAGTTATATTCTAATGGTGTGCAATTGGTTACCGGTATAACTGGGTACACCAACAGGGAGTCCAACCCAAATAGATCTATTCACAACATTCACGCTCACTCAGTAGAGTAATTAACGGTTCATGATATTGGGGACTTAAAGGCAAAATAGTTACTTAGGCAATAATAAATCAGGATAGCATACAGAAATAATATTTGCATTCATGGTTTAAGCAATTGTATACCCTCGAGGGTTTATAAAACAATTGAAAGAAAAAATGCGGCTATGAAATCTACTTGACATGTATGGAAATTTGATTGATAGCAAAGGTATATGAAAATGAAGTAACTGCTTCATCACAACGCAAAACCTGGGGTACTATGTCATGTCTTAGTTTGATTGAAAATGTTGTTCATTTATAATTGATATCATCTTTGAATGAATTGTTATGGAGTATTGGTATCACCGTGTCAGCATCATAATTCAGAGGTCATTCAATAAACGTTTGAGGAGCTTGGGCACTTTAAATTGTAAACCCAACAACTCAGTCAGAATGTATTACCAAGATGAAAACCCCTTATATGAGCTCCGTGTATTGTGATACAGATATATATTTGGGATAGATTTTAAATAGTACATCGATGATAACTTACTAATAGTTATAAACATAATCGGTTAATTAAAGTTGCTCAATAACTGGAAATGATAAGCACGTCAAGCGTTAGTTAAAGTTATGTCTTATAAGGTTTTGAACACATTTCCACACTTTTTCAAAATGTTACATTTTAGACTTAAGAATGAAAATGGTAAAAATTAAATAACTTGGGTTTTAACTTTACAAGTTTGGTCCTTCTAGTTTAAAAGATGTACATAGTAATCCTTGTATTTTAGAATGTGACATAAATAGGGACCATATAGTTATAACTTTGATAAAAATGACATTTTTAGTCTTTTTAGTTATAAGTTTCAGAAAGTTATGAGATATACCTTTTTGCATGAAAAAATGTATAGTTTTTAGTCAATTCCATAATAATGATATTTTCTTCAAATATGAAAAGTTACTTTACAGGTTATAGTTTATGAATATAAGCTAAATATGAAGATTTAACATAAAAGTTAATTTAATTGATTCGTATCGTAAACAGTAGGTTTTTAATTCAAATTTCCTCAAGAATCAATAAGGTTGTTATATTAACATTATTTAGGATAGATTATAACAAAATTTAACCATAATAATATTTAGATCAAAGAAAAACAAAGAATTAGGGTTTTAGGGTTCGGTTTTGGATCAATAAATAGAAAAAACCCATAGAATTTTAGATTAAATGCTTAAACATGAGTTCATGCATGATAATATGGATATTAATGTTGAATGTAGGGAGCAGTATTGATCATAAGAAACCTGAGTTTGACGTGAAGAATCGAAAATGGAGTCGATGGGTCGTTTTGAGTTGAATGCACGCGTACGCCTAGAAATTCCTTCTTTGAGGCTTCAAATCTTCAAAACTCCACTTGATTATTTCTCTTGGATCTTCTTAGGAATTTATAGAGTAGAGATTTGCTGCTATGGTAGGTTATAGAAAGAAGAAGTGGGGGATGAGTTATAATGAAGTATGCGAATGGCTATTTATAGCCTTAATGAGTGTTGGTGACCAAGGTGAAGGGCTGAGGTGGCATGGTTCTGATCTAGCTATGTTGGAGGGTCTAGGGAGGTGATATGGAGGTCTATGGTAGTAGCTAGGCCAAGGTGGAAGGTGGTTTGTGGTGTTCTTGGCCGCGGCTGCCTTAACCTCCAAGGGAGGTGATGTAGCTTGAATTTTAACCATGGAAATGTATCAAGGTGCTTGTAAGCTGCTTTAGGGACATGTGGGTGAGTCACCATGGTGCTTGGTTGCAAGAGGATTTGTCAAAATGGGTTAAAATGCAAACAATAAGGTCGCGGGTTCGCTAGGGCTTATTAGGGCTCGAATTGAGTTTTTTAGCTTGAATTTCATGTACTCTTATGATATAATGATAGGCATATGTTGATAAGACTTGTATTAAGGATTATTAACAAGAATTGATAGGTGGTTCAGGTTTAAAATGGGCCAAAATGAGTAAAATAGGTCACGGGTTCATATGGTACGGGTTTAGGGTTTTCTTGGTTCTTTTTCGTGTACATTGGAGAGATAAGGGTGGATTAATGATCTTAAGGATTGTATTAAGAGCTTAGATCACAATTTGGTTAATGGTTCATGATCAAAATGGGTGAAAATGAGTAAACGGGTCGTGTTTTGCAATTAGGGTTCGATTAGGGTTTTCTTGGTTTAATTCTCGTCCATTGTTGTTATAATGATGAAATGATGATGGAATGTGATTTGTAATGTTGTAATTTATGTATTTACAACTTATTTGAGTAATGGTTTGGGTTTACATGAAATAAAATAAAGAAACGGGTTAATGGTTTGGTATTAGCTGGTTAGGGGTTCTAGTTTCATTTCTGAAATCTTATGAATTGAGAATGATTATAGATATAAATGAAGTGCATGACTTGCTTGTAACTTGTACTTTATTAGTTTGTACAAGTTTCTTAGGAAAACAAAGGTAAAACGGCTATTCTGAATATCGTGCATTAATGACTTGTACATTATACTTAAAAGGACTTGTACCTTATTTTCTGAGGGAAAGTATATTTAAATAAGATGTTATATTACTGTATTGTGCTTTAGTAGCTGTGCATTACTTTAGATATTAACTTGAATGGAATTAGGGTTTTAGGGTATACGATAAACAGTTTAAAAGCTGTCTTGATTAACGTTGCAAAATGTACATTATAAGAGTAAGTACTTTGTAAAAAATGATATTAAGATATTAAATTGACATTTTTATAATGTTGGCTTGACATATATGTAGATAGGATCTGCCATAGGTAGGTAGGTTGTGTGAGCTCGTTAACTTTAGTTATGCAAGTTGCATTGCATATTAAGATATTGGTAAGGTAAGTAATGTAATAAAGCAAAAAAATTCTTAAAAAGGGTGGTTCATATATAATAGATAGAAAGTACATTGCATCTAACTTAATAGATGAATATTTACTATGATGAAAATTTGCGGGTTGTTATATATTAGCCATATTTATGATAATATAATGTTTTGATTTGTCTTTATATCTATTATTCCTTATTCGTTGTATGTTGATTATGTTTATCACTTCATACCTGTTTATGTGCTTAATTATTTGTTTTTTCTATCATTCAACTGGGTCTAGTCCTACATATTTAATGCGCTGCAACTTCGGTGTTGCTTGGGCATAGGTTAAGATTCCGGGATGGAAACATATAATGCTTATTCATATAACTAGAATAATAGGATCACCAATAGAAATCTATGTTTTGATCTATGGTTAAGTGGATAGGTAGACTAAGCCAGTAACTTAGGATTACACATAACGTCCTGTTTCCATAGGTAGTTAAGTAGGTGTGGACTACTAGTATATGAATTTCCATTAAGCATTAAGTTGGTAAAGCCTCCATGAGCTTGGATTCAATATAACCACCAATATAGTTTACTAGATAGATTATAATTAACGATGTGAGCTTTATGCGAGTTTATGTTAATTGTGACATGATTAAATAGCAACCTAACTTTGGAATGATATACCACCAACGAATTAATACAATCATCGCACGAATAGACAATCAATGCATATTATTAGATTAAACTGGCTAATACGTTTTCCTCACATTTGACCGCTTCCCAGCCTTTTGTTAATCTCTTGTGTGCGTTATTTGTTATCATCTTAGGATAATTCGAACTAAACTCGTGTCAGTCTCTCAGGCTGAAAACCCCTTTTGCGTTAGTTTAAGTTTAATTAGATTTAATTAGAATAATTAGGTTAAATTTGTATTAAAGCTAAATAAATAAAATACCAGTAGAATTAAGAGTTAACTTCCACTCTTAGTGTTCGACACCCTACTTACCAATGAAGCTACATCTTGACTAGGTACACTGCCCGTTAGAGTGTTGTTTTTTTAGGTATGGTCGGCATAAAATAAATAGTAAAACTTGATAACAAAAATAACACCTACACAACGACACATCAAGTTTTTGGCGCCTCTGTCGGGGAGTGTGACTGTTTTATTTCTTGTTTTTATTGGTATTTTTAGTATAAATTTAGTTTTGTTTCTCTGATGTCTGCTGTTATTTATTAAATACGACGTATCCATTTTCTTTGAATACA
>BQNB010004936.1:88408-102820 GCA_026074375.1 Tanacetum coccineum | reverse complement strand
AACCATCAGACATGTATTGAATTCGAAACACCCATTTACTTCCTATAGACTTTAGCTATTAAGATTAGGCATAAAGCAACAATATTCACCACTTAAAAATGTATGATTAACATATATATTAAGCCTATATTTCACTTTATTATCTAACACATACTTATTTAACTTAGCATGAAACTTTGAAGACCTACTAGATCTTCTTAACCCAATACTTGCTTCCTCTGTTTGATTTTCAAACAAAATTTAGAAAATAAGAACCTGTTCACTTGTACGAACATTGCCCTGAGATTCATTATTATCATCTAAAGGAGTTGCAGTGTTTAAACCATCATGTCTAAGTTGATGTATGTTTGAGTCAAAACCTGAGTATGGTATCTATTCATCAGACTCAGGTACACCCAAAATAAACACCACCTTCTCTACGAGATGGTCCTCCCTTATCATCATAAGGACTTGGGGAAGATTTGGCTTTTATTTCAGACTCCACAAAATAAAATAAATAAATTTGTTACCCTAGACTCAAAAAAAATTTGTTCAACCTCAAATTGAACACACATTTTATAAGGAAAAATGGTCTCATAAAGCTTAACATCCCTTGAAAATAAAACTCTTCTATTTTCAAGACTAAACAACTTATATGCTTTTTTCCACTAGCATAACAAATTAAGACACACTTTTCAGATTTTTTTGAAAACTTATCAGACCCTTTAACAATAGCAACAAAACGCAAACAGCTAAAACTTCTAAGGTGAAAAAGGTTAGGTTCCTTATTATTAAGCAAAGAGAAGGGAAATTTTCCATTTAAAATAGCGGAAAGAAGCGTGTTAATTAAATAAGTAGCAGTTAAAATACACTCAAACTAAAAATAAATAGGTATCCCCCTGAAACATAAGGCTTGTGGCTACATTAAGCAGATGCCTATGTTTTCTTTCACCAATTCCATTCCGCTAAGGTGTATAAGCACAAGTGGTTTGATGAAGAATCCCTATTGTTTTAGCAAAATCATTCATTTTTTGATTACAAAACTCAATTTCATTATCAGACCTTATTACTTTAACCTTTTTATTAAACTGTGTAAAAACCAAGTTGTAAATACTAACAAACATTCCAAAAACTTCATCTTTAGTTAGCAAATACAACCAAACAGACCTACTAAAATCATCAAAAATAGTAAAAAAAATACCTAAACCCTTCCCCGCTAACCACCTTGTAAGGTCCCCAAACATCAAGATGTATAAGTTGTCGAAAAAGAGTTGATTTATTTTCACTTAAAGAAAAGAATCCTTGGTCTGTTTGCCTTATGGTAGATTGACAGGGACTATCATGATCAACATTAGTCAAGTTTAAAGATCCTTTTAACAATTTTAAAACATGATTAGTAGGGTGACCTAGTCTACAATGCCAAACTTTCTTAGAAACATGATAAGCAAAAAAGTTACTATTATTACTAACAACAAACATATTATACCTTTTATCAAATAAGTACAAACCATCAATTTCACTACCAATCCCCATAACTCTCTCTTTTTTCAAATCCAGAATATAACATTTAGTCTCATCAAAACCAACACTTAATTTGATATCTTTAATCAACTTATCAATAGATAAGACTAACTGTGTATTCAGGAACCACGAGAACATTAAACAATATTACATCATTATTAAGTCTTAAGTTCCCCACATGAGTAATTTTGGCAAGAGTTCCACTTGGGTAACCAACAGTTAATTTTAAATCAGAAACATCAACCATATCAATCATGTCCTTAGTACTATTTGTCATATGTTGATTAGACCTTGAGTCAATTATCCATCCGAGATGGTAACTGACTCCATTAATAGTAATATTGGCAAAAAAGAACTTATAAAAATGTTGATTAAGAAACACATTATAGTTGAAAAAAAGAACAACTCTTATCATTTAAAATACTCATCAGTTTCACAACATGTTCATTGGTAAATGATACAGTTCCAGCAGATGTTTTTAAATGATTGCTAGCCACATTTCCTTTTTTAAAATCCACATTGTTACTTTTATTATTATTGAAATTGTTTGTGGGTTTTAAATTTAGATTTCTTTTAAAACCAGGTGGATATTTAATGATTTCAAAACATCTATCAACAATATGACCCTTTAAACTACAATTTTTACATAAAAGACTGTCATAGTTTCCCTTGTTCACATTATTACCATTATTAGACCAGTTGTTATTATCATTTTGCCTAAGAAGTAAGAGGAATCCCTCTTTGGGATTCTTCCCTAGCAATAATCAGAAAAGTCTACATGAATGGTAGTAACGAAGACCATCAATCTACCCATCACACAGACGAGGTAAGTGATACGATCCATGAAATTACTAATTAATTATGAAATAGATATTAAATCAGTATTAAAATAGTTTTAATTATTTAATAGATATGTTTTATTTAGGAAAAGATTAGGATCCGACTTGTTCTACAAGAATATGATTATTATAAATAGAGGATTAGGATTGTAATTCTTATTAGGTTGAATAATATGAATGGTTTAGTGATTTAATATCATTATTGGTACAGAGATCGGCCTCTAGACAGTTGATCACCTATCTTTATTTATCGTTATTTTCTTCTACCAATTCTATTATTGATCCGGTTCGTATCAATTGGTATTAGATCTGTATTGATTATATGGTTTCAAAAAAAATTCACTTGTGTTATTGTTCATGGGCTACTATTCATCCAAAACATTATTCATCTATAGAAATATTTATTCTCAAGAAGGAATGGAAGCAAAGAGCTTTGAAGAAAGGTTGGCTGAGGTCACAGAGATGCTGAAAGGGCTATAATCCACGTTGTTGTTTCACCAATCTAAACTGGGGGAATCTTTCAGACAGGCACGACAAGATATCTCATTGGCGTCTGAAAAGTTTCACAAAGCTTCTGAAAAGTTTCACAGATCGATAATAGCAGCAACAAAGGAAGAGAAGAATCAAGAGGGGCAGGTTCCTTCATACGTGGTACAACTAAACCAACGAGTCCATAAAAGTAGGATGAAAGCAAGACTATTTTGGAAAAAGTTTGTGGTTGCATATGTCCGAACTAGCAAACATAGAGAGATATTTACCTCGCTTAGTAATGGATTTGAAAGATTGGGTCCACATGAACAATTACAAGTCTGCATAAGAGCACTCAAAAAGATACACCAGGACTACTACTTGCTCTTGAGGACAAGGTGTTTTTGCGGGCCGAAATAATGTTACAATCCATGAAATTACTAATTAATTATGGAATTGATATTAAATCAGTATTAAAATAGTTTTAATTATTTTAATAGATATGTTTTATTTAGGAAAAGATTAGGATCCGACTTATTCTACAAGAAAAGGATTATTATAAATAGAGGATTAGGATTGTAATTCTTATTATGTTGAATAATATGAATGGTTTAGTGATTTAATATCATTATTGGGAGAGAGATCGGCATCTCGAAAGTTGATCACCTATCTTTATTTATCGTTATTTTCTTCTATAAATTCTATTATCGATCTCGTTTGTATCAATTGGTATCAAAGCTGTTTCAATTTTAGGGTTTCAAACAAAAAAAATTCACATGTGTTACTGTTCGTCGGCTACTGTTCATCATAACACTATTCATCTAAAACATTATCCACCTCCAAAAATTGTTGTTCTCAAGAAGGAATAAAAGCAAAGAGCTTTGAAGAAGGGTTATCTGAGGTCACAGAGATGCTAAACCGGATACAATCCACGTTGTTGTTTCACCAATCTAAATTGGAAGAATATTTGAGACGGGCATGACAAGATATCTCATTGGCATTTGAAAAGTTTCATAGAGTGTCTGAAAAGTCACAGATCGATAATAGCAGCAATAAAAGAAGAAAAGAATTAGGAGGGGCAGGTTCCTTCATACGAGGTACAACTAAACCAATGAGGCCATAAAAGTAGTATGAAAGCAAGACTGTTTTGGAAAAAGTTTGTGGTTGCATGTGTCCGAACTAGAAAACCTAAAGAGCTATTTACCTCGCATGGTAATGGATTTGAAAGATTGGGTCCACATGAACAATTACAAGTCTGCATAAGAGCACTAAAAAAGATACATCAGGACTACTACTTGCTCTTGAATAACAAAAAGGGGATACAACGAATAACATAGAATCTCGGAATCACATGAGGCAAGATTTTGGAGCAACACCTTGAGGACAAGGTGTTTTTTGCAGGCTAGAGTAATGATACGATCCATGAAATTACTAATTAATTATGGAATTGATATTAAATCACTATTAAAATAGTTTTAATTATTTAATAGATATGTTTTATTTAGGAAAAGATTAGGATCCGACTTGTTCTACAAGAATATGATTATTATAAATAGAGGATTAGGATTGTAATTCTTGTTATGTTGAATAATATGAACGGTTTAGTGATCTAATATCATTATTGGGAGAGAGAGATCGGCCTCTCGAAAGTTGATCACCTATCTTTATTTATCGTTATTTTCTTCTATCAATTCTATTATCGATCTGGTTCGTATCAATTGGTATTAGAGCTGTTTCGATTCTAGGGTTTCAAACCAAAAAAGGTGTTTAGCAAATGAAACAGAAACCACAGAATGTGTTGCACCCGTATCAAGTAAGACAAAAGATCACGACCATTCAAGAAGAGAGTTCTCGAAACGAAACCTGAAGAGTTAGTCGCCTGATCCTTGGTTGAAGAAAATACTCAGTCAACGAATGAAACAGCGAAGACAATTTAAAGTTAAGATCAAAATACAAAAGGAAGCTATCATAGCAAAAGGAAGCATAATCTCTACCCAATCCTCACAGGTCATAACCTAGGTTCTACAAGGCTCAACCTGGCTCTAATACCATAATTGTAACATCCCGCTCCGATAAAAAGACCAAGAGTCACATTATGGTGTCATATCAAAACATATAAACGCAAGTGGAAGACTTTATTAAATAAAAATACTAAGTCATGAAACAATTGACTTCCAAAAGTATTAAATTCCAACAAGGTCTAAATGAAAGAAATCTTCAAACGAAAGGGTCTTAAATATAAATCCAAAACAATGGGAAAACTATCAAAGGTTGGTCCTCTAGAAGCTTCCTACACTCATCACTCAAATCCCAGCTTCCCACTTAGTACCTGACGCTAGAAAAGAAAATGCGGCTGAGCTAACACTCAGTGAACAGATATAATAACAACAACGGTAATAAGATAAAAGAATGAACGAAACGGATCACGAGAGTCTGCTTAACAAATGTCATACGAAATAATAAGCGATAATTAAGAATTAAGGATAACAAAGGAATGCCCACGAGCTCAACAAATGTCTAATCATGATACATGAATAGACCCTTAAACAAATATAATCAAATAGCCACATAATCAAATGTACATAGGCAAGCAACTCCTGATGTACCAAATGTGATATGGGGTGTATTGCACACACACTACCATTTATCTAAACTGAACGGAACAAAGTACCTAGGATGCATCCATACGCTCCCTGCAAAACAAAGTCTACGTTATATATAAGAGGATGTATGTACATCATAATGCCACTTGGCATCCCATAAAGCCATGTCATAAATCCATGTCATGAATATATATTTTTTAATTTTCTTATATATAAGAGGATTATATATAAGAGGATACATGAATGCCACCTCATGCAACATAAATGTCACATAATCACCAAAGAATGCCACCTCACCCACAATTTAATCCACGTCATCGCCTTTTAAAGACACCTAATCAATTTTTTAATCCACATAGGCAGCCAAGAAAGCCATCTAAGCATTTTTATGTGTCCACGTGTGCATTAATTTTGCCACATATGCATGAGTGGAAATCCTGGAAATAAATTGGTGCTAAAAAGGCTTTGACAAGATTCAAACCCTGGTCTATACACCCACAACATATGCATCTACCACTAGACCACAATGGTAGTTGTGAATTGTTTTTAAAAAACAAAATAGATAAGGTTTAGGTAGTTGTGAAATGTTTTTAAAAAACAAAATAGATAAGGTTTAAGTTTAAAAACATGTTATTTTGAATTCAAATGTCTTTCTTTTAAAAGCATATTATTTCCTAAAATAACGCCTATTAAGTTTAAAAAAAGCTTCATACCATAAAAATCATCAATCGTTCTCTCTGGCATTCAATATCAAAAGCTTTCAAATTTAACATTATCATTCATACTAAATAACTGCAACAATGATCACACCTCATATCACTCCGACCTCTCATATTTGTCGCACGCATCATTTTTGCCGCCTCCAAAAACAACCGAATATTCGAGATCTCACTTCAAATCGTTAAACACAAGTCCACACCAAATGATCTCTTGATTTAACCCTACTCTGTAGCAATGACCAGCAGCATCCTTTTACGCCTATTAATCGCGATCATGTGGTAAGCTTTTTTGCTATTATTCAGGTTAATAAGGTAATATGCTGATGTTTTTTTCTCATTTATAATAATTAACGACTTTTATTAATTTATTTGTTTTGAGGATTAACTAAAGTGTTTGCCTAATTTTGTATTGAAGATAGAGCTACATTATGATTTCATTCTTATGGAATTCTATATTGATTTTCAGAATGTTTAATTCTGAATTGTTCATTTTATGAGGGGTTTGATGAAAAATACGCCATATGTTCGATGAAACGCCTCAAAACAAAGGTATATATTTTTTCAGACGAATTTAGTTTACTGGGTGCAATAGATTTTGGCATTGCATTTTGAAAGTGATTTTATGTTAGATGGAAAAGTCAGAATCTCATTTATAATTAAACGGATTGAATATTAAGTGACCTTAAAGTTTAGATTTTAAGGTGATTCTGTGAACGTGTGCGTTTGGATTGAAATCAGTTAAAGTGGTTAGGGAGCTGATTGGGCTATTAGTAAGTTTGTAAATAAAATATTACGATTGCAGTCCACTTTTTAGTTATGTGTATTTGTGCGTTGACTTTGTGCATATTCAACCCATATCTTAGTGTTACTTAATCAGTTGTAGTCATAGTTATGTGTTTGGTTAATCAGTTGTAGTCATAGTCAACCCATATAAAAAATCTGAGTTAAACTTTCTACTGATTGCAGTCCACTTTTGTAGTTAAGTGTAGTTTGTGCATTGACTTCGTGCATAGTCAACCCATATCTTAGTGTTTGGTTAATCAGTTATAGTCGCAGTCGACCATATATTAGTGTTTGGTTAATCTGTACTACACGTGTGCATTCCTGCTTTAAGGTGAGTACATGTTCATGGGTTCTGCTGCTTATGTCCCAGGAATTATTTGTGCTCAGGATGCACCGTTTCACTAACAGTTGTCCTGGATGAGTCGTTTGTTAGCATGCGTCGTGGTATAATGCAATTTTTCCAAAACTCAGTAGCCTTGCTACCATTTTCAGTTATCATCCGGTACACATTAAAATACCATAACAACTATCACTATTTTTAAGTCTATTACAATTTTCCCAAGCTTGGTAACAAATATTGTGGTTGCATTATCAAGATTGCTGTCATTATGAAATACAATGTTTTTTATTTTTATTTCATTCAACAATGCAACTCAAGTGGGACTGTTTGTAGATAAAACTCCCCTTGTAATGTGACTATGAAGACATAAGAGTGAGCTCAGTTTTGTAGATTAGACAACCATTGTTGTTGGGCGCCAATTGAGCGAAATTCTACCCACTGGTTGTGTTCTTTCTGTTCTGTAGTTGGTTTTTATCAAAGATTTTGTTTGAAAGATGTACAATTGTAGTATGTCATGAACATTTTCCACATTTAAAGCAGGTGCGGTAATTTCGTAATTACAAATTGTAGAGTATAGTATAAGTTTTTTTACGCCTTTACGTATGCTGATGATTCTGATACAAATTGTTACGTTACATTGTTGTTTGTTTTGTGTTAGTTCATGTTTACGTTGATTGTATATTTTTATATGCTTGAAGTGCCCATTCTAGAGCTTTTTGTCATTCCCGTCTAAGAAAGAGATGTGGATATTGACGTTTTAGGTATGTAAGAATTGACCTTATCTCATATATTTATATAGACGTACTCTGTTGGTACCATGTAATAATTTTATTTATCAGAATATGTAGTGAATGCGCCATAACAACTATCACTATTTTTAAGTCTATTACAATTTTCCCAAGCTTGGTAACAAATATTGTGGTTGCATTATCAAGATTGCTGTCATTATGAAATACAATGTTTTTTATTTTTATTTCATTCAACAATGCAACTCAAACTGTTCTACATATAAATCTTGAATGTACCTAAAAGACGATAAGAGTGAGCTCAGTTTTTGTGGATAGATCTATTGGTGGGTCCAACATTGTTGATGGGCAATTGGAGCTGATTCTCCACATGTAGGTTCTTTCTTTCCGTTTGTGTTTTTATCAAAAGTTTTTGTTTGAAGATAACAAATGTTATAGTTTGAACATTTTCCACATTTTATATCAATGCAAATCTTGGGAAAATATCAGAATCTGTTGTACTGCGAGAGTTAGTCTACAAGTCATGTACTGTTTAGCACATTGGGCATTAATATAGTTATCAAATTCTGCATTTAACGACCTACTGCTGAACCTAAGTTTTGCAAGTTTCCTTACATTTTGGGTCTGTAAATTTGTTAATATCTTAAGCTATTACATAACTTAAAAAGACATGTCATATCATGGACACAAATTGCATAACAATTCTCTCTTTGAAAATAAGACATGTCACTGTTTGTTTTATTATTAAGGACACTTCATATAATAAGATATTATGTAACTTAAGAGATGAAATGTATGAGACAATTTAACAAGTACTTTTATAGAATGACTTAATCACTGTGTGGGTGTGACACACTTCTAGCTTTACTCATGAACTTGTACCAACTACTATCTCCAATGCAGAGTTTCTAAGAATCCGTTTTTCTAAATTTCAGCCGAATATGGAATGAGGCATGGAATGTTTTCCAAATTTGAACGTTAATGATACCGAATGTATGTATGTATTTAAATAAAAGATGGTGGAGTTTATGGACTTTTTGATTGCTTGCAGGTTGTTGTTTGAATGGTTGGTTTTAACAATTGCTCAAGTTGGATCAGATTGGACTAAAGTCTTAAAACTTATATGATTGTGTATCATTACGATGAGTAATAGTTTAATTGTGTATCACAGGAAAACCTTCTCAGGGTTTGAAGCAGAAACCGTGTCGAAATTTACAGATGAGGATATAACAGCAATAAGTACTTCTTATGGGATTGAAGTAGGCTTTATCAGAGGGGTTGTTGACAACTCTAATACATCTTGTTATCCAAATTGTACTACAGCATTATTATTGAAATATTATAAGATTTTGTATAATATATTTTTATACTAGGAAAACGTGTTTGGGTCGGCACAACCGATAAGAGCCATTTAGACTCAGATTTTTTTTGTTTCATAATCCATTTTGACATGTTGCTTAAACTGCTTGACTCACTTCAATTCTTTACCTGGATTATTAACAATGGATCTAATGACAACATATTCTTTGACAGGTATGCTAATTGTATTTCTGAGATGTGGATCCACGAGGTTGAACTTAGATGTGTCTGTTTTTGGGTTAATGTTTCCAAATCCTTTTGAAAGTATATAAAAATCATATCCACGAAGATGGATCGGGTGGTTCTCAGCAGAAGATATTTTGTTCCTTGCAACACTATCTGTACCTTTGGCACATATTTCAGCTAATAGACCTTGGTTCCACGAATAGGTTGCCACAAAGACCAGCTGACATTACCAGTATAGTCAAAGGCCACTGGAGTTTTTGCCAAAAAGTCAATGGTGAAAACACCAGGTATCCCTTGGTGATGTGCTTGAAGTAATCAGAAATTGGATGGGAGTACAAAAGAGATATTGTTCATACTAGCAGTGAATCATGTCCCATTGGGTGTCTGACAGTTTCTGGCCTATGTTTTTGGTGGGCATTGGTTAATTCTAAGACCTGCTGTTATAAACCGTGGTGATCTATTTCAGTGGGCTTTTTCGAGGTTTCTGGTAGTGAAAGGCAGTGGCAGTTGCAGTGTCGTTATATGCTGGTATAGACGGCATAATGGGCTTTGAAGTAGCATTTTTTGGGGGTCTTATACTCCCAAGATAGCAGTGGGGGTTGTATTGTCATATGGAGCACCAAGCGTTGGCATAAGCCTATGAAACAATGTAGTCAGTCGTTTGACCTGGTCTAATGAGGACTTTGGTTGTAAATGGTTGTACGTATGAAGCATCAGCTCTGACCACAGGAAGTTTATGGTTGGCGATGGTGACAAAAAGTTGTTGAATTGTGGCTGAATTGATGACCAGAAGGAGGTTTGTCTCTCCTGATCTGGTATGATGACTGTATCTACATTTTTAAAGTAGCAAATTATTTTTCTAACAAATTTACTAAAGGAATTAAAACTTGAATAGTTTTTATTTAAAACATATTACGTTTTCTGGAACAGTTGTATAGATCACCGGGTTGACCATTGATGGTATATGCATCAGAAACATTTGGAGCTGCTCCTGTTCTTGTGGATTCTCTTATAACAGCTATGGGGTTTGCATCCCATCATTCACGTGATCATTATCGTCATATATCATCAGGTATCTTAAATTTATATTTAATAGCATGTATGTTTTCTACATGAATAAACTATATACCAAGAGCAATGAGTGCTTCACCCTTTGGCTTAGGAAATGAGTAGGAATCTTTTATATAATAAAGCTAAACTTTTTTTAGGTGTCTGGTAGTTAATTTTCTGTGTGCAAGTTTTATTTGAGGATTTTTTTATTCAATCGAATATAAACATTTTTTGAAGGATAGCAGTCTGCGATGGATAACCTGACTTGAACCTGTTTGGATATAATTTTTATCAGGGGCTGTTTCAACACAATTATATACCTTCCTATTGATTTTTGCTCTCTAAAATAGTAGTACATTGTTATTTGATAATGGACAGTTAAATAACATGGGATCATATAAAGATTTTTTGACAACCTAAATTGTCAATGGACAAAAACTTGCATTATCAGAACAAGTTTGCTACCAGCGACATTCATTCCGAAGCACTAAACTAGATTTATGATCACTAAATATGAAATTCATCAAGATACTCGTGATGGTGCTAACATTAAGTAAGTCCTTAACCCACAAATATAACCATAACTTGCCAAATCAGTAGTGTTGGATCATCACGTGTCCAGAAAGGGTAAATTGTCAAAAAACATCCAACAAGCCGGATGGAAGTGCTAAATTTTTATATTAAAAGTATTTGCTTACAAGCCACAATCAGATTATCAGACGTCTGTAACGTTCAAACCAATCTCTTATCTCCTATAGTCATTGGCTCAAAAATGTGTCAACTTATCAGCTCCATGAAGTTCGATAGAATCACTTTAAGGGAGTAGTATGACGAAATGAGCTATAGAAATTCATAGAATCACTTTAAGTTCGATAGAATCACTTTAAGTGAGTAGTATGAAGTTCGATAGAATCACTTTAAGTTTGATAGAATCACTTTAAGGGAGATGTGTGCTTCCCTATATGAAACTCGCCAAGGCAACCAAGGCAATCATCCACCGGTATTTCATTTTTTTTGTATAGTTCCATGATTGTGTTTATATGCATTTATTTATGGTTTCTTCTTTTTTTTTTTCCTCAAACCTGTTACGAGTGAATTTTCTATGTTTTGTTTGATCATGTTGGATGCTTACTTTATTATGGGATATTTCTATTGTTTCAGATTGCTTGCATTACCGATCTTTTGACCATTTCAGGGATGCAATTGGCTTTGTTAGTCAAGCCTTTTGGTCCTTCCACGTCCATTCAAAAATGCAGGTTACAAATAGTTATAGGTTTCATGATTCTATTCCAAGAAGATTGTAAATCAACATAAAATCACATGCACAAAATGTACATACAAATTTTCTAAAAATCAGTAGCCTTGCCCCCATTTTCAGTGATCGTCATATCCGATACACGTTAACATACTATAACAGCTATCATTATTTTTGAGTTTGTTACAATTTTCTCAAGATTAATAACAAAGGTTGTGGTTGCATTATCAAGGTTGTTGTCATTTTAAAATACAATGTTTTATATTTTTCTTTCATTCAACTATGCAACTTAAGTTGTACTGTTGTGCAGTTAAATCTTAGAATGGACCAGAAAGACGAGCTCTCAATTTTGGTAGATAGGACTATTGGTGCTCCACAGGTAGGTTCTTCCTTTCTATTTGTATTTTTATCAAAAGCTTCTGCTTGATGATATAAATAGAAATAGCAGTTAACAAAAACAATTAAATCTGCCTCCCATTATATATAATATAAATGTTCTCTTTTGTAGGAGATTGCTCTATGATGACGGAAAAGGTGTTACGGAGGGATTACATTTTGCAACAAAATTTGCGCTTTTCTGTTAATGATTACATATTGCTCTATGTAACGACGAGATTCTTCGGGTTCATATATTTGGTATGCACGTTGCACACCTCATCCACGAAGCAAAGAATGTTACAGTTATTGATAATTACATATTAAATTTTGCATTTTCTGATTTATATATGTATACTTATTTAGTGATGGGTCGAGTAACAACAAAAAGTGACGTATTGAGTTTCTGTGTGATCTTAATGGATCTAATTACAGGTAGATAATCCTTAGAAGAAACCCAACCAGAAGACAATATGAAATTGACCTTAATACATCGTTGCCTTAAGTGGTTAGGAAGTGGAAGCAAAATAAGCTTAATAGTAGGTTGATCTAAAACATCCAGGGCCCTTTCAAGTTATTTGTAATGCTTCGGTTGCCATTTGTTCACAAATTTGAGACAACCATTTGTTCTTGCGAATAGTTTAATAACTTTTATTTTCTTATACCAGATGAAGCTTCATTTCTCTTTGTTATTAATGTATTCAACAAATAATTTTGTAAATTTATAATTAATTTACCCTTACTTGACTTTGTCAACGATATTTACAAAACAAGCCCGCCCATCGAGCGGGCTTTGCAACTAGTATATATATATATATATATATATATATATATATAAGGGACCGTTCTTTACAGAACTATTTTTTTGTACAGAACCTATAGAACCAGTTTGAACCAATAGAAATTTAGTGTATTATTAATTTTTTTTTCTTAATTCAAAAGGGTATAATAGTCAAAACACATTTTAATTTTTCTTTTTAAATTTTTTAAGTTTAAAACGTTTTTTTAATTGCATTGATTTTTAGAACTATTTTTTTTTATTTTATACTTTTTTTAGTATACATTTATTCAGTAATTAAGGTGCATATATGTTTTTTTTAATATTTTGAATCTACATATGTTTCTTGCATATAATGGTTTAGACATCAAACTTATTTTTTTAAATGGTAATGACACATATGTTTATGGTGTATCTTTGAAATTGATGACAAAAAAACATCACCATAAATATGTAAACTCTAAAATTTAAAACAAACCAAAACTTAAATAATATACATATATTTGATATAAAATGAAATACAATTTAAATACAAATGTGTCTTGTTAAATAAATATGTGCATGTCATCCAAAAACATAGGTGCACTCTTCAAATAACATATATGCACGCTTCATGTTTCTCATCAAATTCTTTAAAATATATGAACGTCTTTCCAAGAACATAGGTGCACTCTTCGAACAACATATATGCACGCTGAGCTTTCTCGTCAAATTCATTAGAACATATGTGTCAGTCTTTCCTACTATTGAGCCATCTTCACTGAAACAAACGTATAAAAAGAAAAATAAAACTAAAATTATGCCATGTTAAATTAATTATAAAACAAACTAATCGAAAATGTTCAAACCATGACTAAAATAACAACTTGGGCATCTTACGGTATAGCCGTTCATTTGAAAACGTTAACATAGAACTTATAAGAATAATCCAAGGGTTAATAAAGTGTTGACATCATGAATCAATACAAAGTTTTATTAATCCTATATTTGCATAAGTAAATAAAATATATGTCTTTAAAAATCAATTACCTCATCCTTGAAGCTTAAATGTGTATACGTATATGAGATAAACAGACACAAAGTACGATGATTTTTACCATAACCCATGAATCTAAAAAAAATGTGGCGAATATACGACCCCTCTATCATGACCATATAAAACTAAAATAACTACTGCCGAACTAAAATTCAAAGCGATTACATTTACAAACCCATAAAAATACATAATTTAATCCAATTTACAGAGCAAACCTGGTTGTGAAAGTTGTTTCTTGACCATGTTCGATATGAGCTTTCAATTCACATCCCATTTAAACTTTTTACATAACACACTATGGAAGAATTAATATGTAAGAGAAAAAAGAACTAGATCCATCACATTTGAGGCAACAAATAAATATAGAGATGCAAT